>CAUYRT010051949.1:0-10157 GCA_963574885.1 Lepilemur ruficaudatus | reverse complement strand
ACTATTTCTGGAGAAGTCAGATCTCAATATTTCAATGAGAAATCATTCAATATGTTAAAAAATTAACTCATTCAATTTTAAAACAAACAAAAACCATACTTCATATGTCAAATTCAAGATCTGAATAGACCAAACCTACCCGCCGGCCAGCAGTTGTAAACCTTGGATTCAAATCCCAAGGTGAATGTAAATGATCACCTCCAGGCCAGGGATTCGAAAGTAGCCACATTTTACCCAGAATCCAAAAGCCTCCTTTGCTTCAAGGATCGGCGCAGGACCAGCTTTCCGAAACCTCGGGAAAGGCAAAAGAGCATAAGACATTCTATTATAAAGACATCTGCACCCAGATGTTTATGACAGCACAATTTGCTATTGCTAGGTCGTGGAAACAACCCAAGTGCCCGTCAATTCATGAGTGGATTATTAAAATTTGGTATATGTTTACAATGGAATATTACTCAATTTTAAGAAACGACAGTGAGCTAGCACTGTTTATATCATCCTGGATTAAGCTTAAGCCCATTATATACAGTGAGGTGACACAAGACTTGAAGAATGTGCCCCACATGTACTCGCCATCAAATTGGTACAGACTGATTGACACTATGGTGCTTAAATGGTGGTAGTGTTCACTGGGGATTTAGGGCGTGGGGGGTGGACCCACATCCGGGGGATGTGGTGAGCACTGTGAAGGGGAGGGGCATGCTTGAAGTGGATTTGGGGATGGGTATTAGGGGTCTCAATGGGGGGTGGGAAATCCTCTAAAATTGATTTATGTGAATAGCTTTACAACTTGGTAAATTTACTAATAACCATTTAATTTTACACTTAAAAAATAATAATAAAGTAACTGTTTGTAAAGCTCTTCTCTGACTGAATATTGTCCCCAGTATTAAAGAATAAGAAAAGGTATTTTAAAATGCAGCTATTGGATTCCTAGTCTCTCTTACACCTTGAAAAGAGGCGACAAGGCAGACTGGGGGGAAATCTTGGTTGTATTCTTTCTTCCCAAAACAAAAATCACTTATGTTTGTATATTTTTATAATTTTCACAGCACTTCCTCACCCATTATCTTGTTGGAAATTCACAATTTTGTGAGGTAGGAAAGGCATGTATTTTTCCTTGCTTTATAGATAATGAAACTGCTGCTCACTTGGGTCACACAGCAAGTAAATGATCAAGCCAAAACTAAAATAACATTATTCAGTATTCTTTTCTATGGTTCACACTGGGTCTTTGAATAATAATTCAGCTACCTGATAGTATAGTTATGCTGGGCAAGGATTGTATGCAATTTCACAGGAAGCAAGACCCTGAGGTGGCACAGAGCTACCCTGGACACATCCCTGACTCTTCTTCATGGTCAAATCCCTTTTTAAGTTCCTTTAGTTCTGTGACTAGATCTTTACTTTCTACTGCATCATTTATCCTCATGTGCCAAGTAAGTTGTTCTCTAAAAACAGAAGATGCTCAAGACCTGAAGTCTGACTGGAAGCAAAATATAATAATTTTGATTTCGTTACCTTGGCAAAGACAAGGAAATGTTGTGTTTAGGATTTCAGTTATCTGCCCTTGCATCTAATGGCTTCTAATGTCATTCTGGTCCAAGTAAATGCCTTGGAAAGTGTAGAAATTCCTTTGAACAGCTCTACCTTGCCAATGAAACTCTCATTGCAGACATGGAATCAAGTATAGCCACCCAAACAAATCCCTACAGAAAACACCTTTTTTAATACAAATAGTCTAGAGGAGGGTATGGCCCTGCCTCTTCCAGTGTGATTCCTATGAGTGAGAGGATGAGGAGACCTTGAAAACAAGATTTCATTGACAATAAACTTTTCCCTAACCACAACTATGAGAAGATTCAAAGGAATACAACTAAAATAGCATAAATTATGCTTTTTCCCCCTTTGGTGAACTTTTACCTTATCATTCAACCCTGAACTTTCTACAGAGCCTTCTTAGCATTACATCACAATTGTCATACGTTTCTTCTTTTTCTCTTCATAGGAAGGATGATGATTTCCCCAAATGAGGACAATGATACAAATGTGATGGAATTCATTCTGGTAGGACTCTCCAGACAGCCTGCATCTCAGCTCCCATTCTTTTGGGCAATATTGTTCATCTATTCTGTCCCCCTGGTGGGTGATATTCTCATCATTGTTGTTATCCACATTGATTCTCATCTTCACACCCTCATGTACTTCTTCCTCAGCCACTTACCGTTCTTAGATATCTGCTACTCTACAAGCTCTACACCCATGGTTCTGGTGAATTGCTGGAAGAACTTTCCCACTATATCTTATAGTGGCTGCTTGTTTCAAATGACAGTCTCTCTTTATTTGGGAGTGATAGAGTGTTTACTTCTTGCTGTTATGGCCTACAACAGATTTGTTGCCATCTCAAAACCCCTGTACTACCCACTTATTATGAATAGCAATGTTTGCATCTGAATGGTGGCAGGAATTTGGACCAGTGTTTTCTTAATGGCTGTGATTTCGGTCCTCGTCACACTGATCCAATTTTGCGGTCACAATGTAGTCAACCATTTTACAAGTGAGCTCCAAGTAATCTTCAAACTCACTTGCTCTCATGTGCTAGTCAAGGACATCCTGATGTTTCCCAGTGGTGTATTAGTACTGTTCCTGCCTTTTGGGTTCATTGTGCTCTCCTATTATCATATTGCTGTGGCTGTTCTGAAGATCCACTCTGTAGAAGCCAGACTCAAGGCCTTTTCTACCTGTGGCTCCCACTTGACTGTGGTCATCATTTACTATGGGACAGAAATCTTCACATACATGCACCCACACTCTCAATCTTCCCAGGATGAGGATACGATCATTTCAGTGTTGTATGGAGCAGTAACACCCATGCTAAACCCACTCATTTACTCTCTGAGGAACAAGGATGTGAAAGATGTACTAAGGAAGGTGGTCAAAGGAAGGATACAGGCCGATGACCTTAGGTGTCTTGCCCAACATTCTTTTCAATAAGTCACCAGTCCTCTGATGTCTCCCAATTCTTCACAAAGTAGAATTGAATAAAAGATAAACCTATGTTAGACTCCATCAAAAGGGGGTCAGTTGTTTTGAAAAGACATTTTCCATGACAATTTTATTTAAGAAAACTCTAGGCATGGCTCTTGAAGATAATTCTCCAATGCATGAATTTATTTCCCATTTATTATAATCATAACTGAGGAGAAGTAGGTGCTAAATCTTAGGGTATAGTTTACAGAAACTAAAACAACTTATACACACACACACAGAGAGACATTTTATACCTCTAGGCCTTTAATCCATTGCCCTCTGAGGTATTCATACTCTGCATAGTCCTAAGAGAGAAACAAAGATGAGTACTGGGGGAGTGGAGAGTCCAGCCTCTGTAGTACCACATAAAAAAACAGAATTGGTCTCTTTTTATCCCTCTTATTTTTTAAATTTGTATTTTTTATTTGTATAAATTTAAGGGGTACATGTGCAGTTCTGTTACATGGATATATTGTATAGTGGTGAAGTCTGGATTTTTAATGTAACCACCACTTTAATAGTGTACATTGTACCCATTTAGTAAATTCTCATCTCTCACCCTAAACAGTATATCTTGACAGGCCTGGCTCCAGCTTATAAACTGCCCCTTCCAAGAGAAGGGATAGACACAAACACTTGTGCCGCTAACCCACCAATAAAAACAAATTTCACACACTAGCTCCAAAGCAGCTAAGTAGCCATAGCATTCACCTAATGGAAGAAAAAGATATGGCAGGAAGGCCATACTCTCCACATCCTCCCTGACTTGCCATTTATTATTGATGTGTTTGCTGCAATAAGTTTGTAATTTCATATTCCAGAGCCAGATTAGAATGACTTTTATATCAGCCATTGTTTTGTTTTACTTACCCTAGCACCTCCTTGTCTACATACAGAAATGAGAGTCCAGGAAGTAAAAGGAGAGCTTTGTTTATCTTCCAGGAGCTTATACTTTGAAAGCACCAGATGAATCCTAAAAAACTATGACTAGAGGAATAATAAATTTAATAAGACTCAAATGCACATACCCCATCTGATCAAGGAACTTCTGTGATACTGCTAAATTGGCTTTTTCCTTCCTTTCTAGGGAGTTAGCCTGACCCACCCCCTGCTGGTTGAATTAAATGGGTAAGGGTGTGGGATTGGATTCTGAGGAGGTAGAAGTATAATATATACAGTATATATATGTGTGTGTATATATAAATATATATATTGAAAGCAACAGGGACATCAAGTTGGTGAGTCAAACCAACATCCATGAGGAAAAGTGGAATTTCAGGCATATGAGAAGATGCCTATACATACAAAGAAATGCCATGTCCAGAGGGCTAGAGACAGGGGTTGATGTAAGGATTCTCAAAGCAAAGTAGAGTGGGATATAGAAACAGAGGCTAAGGAATTAAGAAGCATGAAGTGGGTTGACTTAAAAGAGCAGGCTATTGTAGACTCCTGGTTTTCAAACTTTATAAATCACTTGGAGAATCTTGATAAAATGAAGATTCTTATTAACTATGTTGGGTGGAGAATCAGAGATTATGAATTTCTAGCAAATTCCCAGGTGATTCTAACACTACTAGTATGTGGACTATACTTTTGAGTATCAGGAGTGTGGACAATCCCCCATCTAGAAAAACCCTGATATGGTAATGTGAACACTAAGATTTTATTCACCTAACACTTTAATGAGGATTGGGGAGAGAAATGTTTGCACACATAAAATTATACACAAGCATACATTTAGAGATTTTATTTTATAATTCTAATGCTTTTCTCTAACATTGAGAATAAAGTTTTTCACAGAGGACACATTTCTGCCTTGGACATTATTCAGGACCCTATAGCTTATGTGACAATGACTCAGACAATGACAATGACAATGATATTTTTCTTAATCTTTAATGATGTTTACAAAATGACATCTACACTGGAACTTCCCCAGAGGATAATGAGACATTTGCTACATAGACAGGGACTTGAAAGTCATATTTTTGGCATTAGGCTGGAAAGGACAAAGCAGTGGCCCAGTAACCTAACATCATAAATCTATAAAAATTTGTTCACCTCTGAAGCCAACATTACTGTTTTTGTATTATATAAGGAGCTCTTGTCTCCTCAGCACTAAGCATTCTTTCTTGTAATGATAAGAACTAATATTTGCATAACACTTTGCAATTTACAAATTATTTTCACATATATTATCATAATGCATATTCAGAAAAAAACCTATGAGGTAGGTAGGGCAAATATTAGCTCCATTTTCAGAACAGAAAAGAGAATCAGGGAAGTTAAATGACTCACCGAAGGGTACAACTTACAGTTGGGTGTCCTGACGAAATCCAGTGTAGTTTTCACCATACATCTAAGGTGGTATCTTAAAGTAAATTGCTATAAGGTGTACTTTGATTGTCATTCCTTTTCCTGATGTGTTAAAGCATTTTCATAAAAGAGGTGAAGAAATTCATACAGGCCAATGAGTGAAATGCTACACCAAAAACATGGGGTCTGTCTAAGAAGTATATTGCTTGTTTTACCCCACCTACTAGGGATCATCAAGTATAGGCATACTGCCTTTGTTGTCAATTTCTGTCATTCCCAGGCTTTGGTCTTTGAAACACTTCTCTCCCCATGGTAGGGATTACTTTGCCCACCTACCTACATACTCGGATCCACCGCAATTTCAGTCACAAACTTAGGCAAGAGTTATAAAGAAAACTCTAAGTACTTTTGTAATTCAACTTCTATTCCATGTTTGACCCTGTTTTTCCAACTAGTTCCTTGGGTCCTGGTCAATTACTTAGTAGTCCAAGCCCTCTAGGACTCAGGAGCAGCCTTACTCTTGCCAGCAGTGTTCTCACCATCTTCTCAGAGATTAGAATCCTACTTAACCTGGAATACAACTTTCTGCTATCAAAACTCATGAAAGATGACTGCCAGCCTAGACTGCTGAATATTGTACCTCATACACTCTGGGTTTCTGATCACCATGCCCCATCAGTACATCTGGATAAGCTTTCATTTTTACTAAATGCTTGATTCTGATTGCTAGTCTGCATCATCTATTTGTTTGTTTTTATTATGTTTGCCTAAATCATGCCTTGCCTACCAGGTCTTATAGTCTGGATTTGAGGCAGAATCTGGATTTGATTCATTATATGGATAATGAATCAAGGAAATATGGAAAGCCAATTCAAGAATGCATTATTAAGCTGACCTCAGATAAATAAGACTGAATGCTTCATCTTGTTGAATTTAAGAAGTTGTATAAACTCAATCCTATTCATGAGTAGAAACAAGGGAGATGAATTTAGCCATCATTGCGTATCTCCCAATGGACAAAGTTTCACCCATTCACCCAGTCCTTCATGATTCCAGTTTGTACATATATAGACATTAGGTAAGGTCTTGCAGTAGCACTCATTGGTAAATCCCATCCCAGGAGCTGAGAGGCTTACAATGAGGGCATAAGGTAAGGTATTGTCAGGTTGCATTTGCAAAAACTATGTTGGGACCCACACAGCTGATCACCACAATGATAGCTAGAATGGAGTACAGGTGAAGCCAAGATGTACAAAGAAATACCTAACACATCCCAGCACCTGAAGATGGTCTTTTTCTTCTTGTGCCATATTCACCAAAATGCCTGAGTGGCATTCTAAGTCTTGCCATTTTTTGCTACATTTGTCATCTTTAATTAGCCCATGTCTAAACATATCAAATATCTGTATGTCTTGAGGGTGGCTGGTTAGAAATGACAATAGTAAAAATCATATGGAAAAAAAGTTCAACAGGAAGGAAAACAGCATGAAAAAAAGCAAGTTGGAAAGAGAAACTCAGGCCCTACCTACTGAGGGCCACTTTTTTGGATGGATTCCACTTTTTTATCAAGGAGATGCCTGGCAGTCAAAAACAAATAGTCCATTTTACAAGCTTGAATGACTTCCAGAATGTGGAGAGCTGTAGAAAAGTGTTTCCCAAAAGCCAGTATTAAACTGGTGCTGGTCAAGTTTTTACCAGTTCGTGTTAAGATGAAAAGAAATACAGGTAAAGTAATAAACTGTTCATAGTTTAATTCAATCTCAAAGTATTCTAAGGAAATTCACTGCAGCACTATTTGCAATAGCAAAAGGTTAGAAATAATTGAAATGCCTATTAATAAGTGACTTTAAACAAATTTGGTACCTCTATACAATGGACTACTATGCAGCTGTAAAAATAATTAGGCAGCTCTTTATGTACTGACATAGCATGCTTTTCAAGATATCTTTTTTAGAAAAAATAGTGTGAACAGAATGCCACACACAAACACACACCCCATACACATACATATTTGCTTGTTTATACATAGAGTATCTCTGGAAGTATACCCGAGGAACAAATAATTGTGGCTGCCTTCAAGGAGGGAAACTGAGTGATGAAGGGACAGGATAAGAGGAAGCCTTTTTATTGTCCATTCTTTTGAATTTTGATTAAAGATTGTTCTTTGCTACTAATTTGTTCCCTAATTTTTGCCTTAAAGTAGTCTTTTTAAATGGAAATAATAAGAGTTAACATGTTATAGGTAGCTAGCTATTTTGATATTAATTCTGTATACCTTTATAGAACAAAATGAAAAGTTGGAAAGCTCCCTTTAAAAATATATGTACACATACGTAAAATCCAAAATGTTGGAACCCCTGCTTCGAGGTCTCTCCTCTGGTATTCAAAAACCAATCTAACTTGTTGCTGTTCTCCTCTGACCTTGTGTCCCATGTTCTGGACCTATTTCTCTGCCTTAGACACCTGCTTAGGACCCCCTCTCCCTCTAGGGTTCAGAATTCAGGTAGTCAATGTCTTCCACCATCACCACCACCCATGAATTGATTAGCATGCTATCCCTGAAATGGCAAGCTATGACTGGGGCCCTTCTACCTGCTGATGAACCTCCCTTGTGGACACAACTTAATTGGTTTACTGGAGTGGAAAGCTAAGTAATTGTATTCTAGCCAAATTCATATGTTGAAGCCCTAATTCCCAATTCATATGTTGAAGCCCTAATTCCCAATGTGTGTTGGAGGTGGGGCCTAGTAAGGTAATTAGGTTGGGTGAGATCATGAGATTAGGGCCTCCATGATGGAATTAATGCCCTTGTAAAAGGGCAAAGAGACAGGAGACATCTGTATGTGAGTGTGTGTGTGTGTGTGTGTGTGTGTGTGTGTGTACCCACCAAGGAAAGGCCATGTGAAGACACAACCAGGAAGAAAGCCTTCATCAGAACCAAATCATGCTGGCACTTGGATCTTAGACTTCCAGCCTCCAGCACTGAGAGAAATAAATTTCTGTTGTTTAAGCCACCCAGTCTATGGTATTTTTTTTATAGCAACCTGAGATGACTAGGGCAGTTCACTTTCTTTTTTTTTTAAAGAAGTAAGACTTTATCTTTTTCATGTCTTTCCCCCTCCCCCACAGGTTTATTGAGATATGACTGACAAATAAAAATTGTATATATTAGAGTATACAACATGATATTTTGATATATATACACATTGTGAAATGATTACCACATCAAGCTAATTAACATATACATCACCTCACATAGTTACTATTTTTTTGTGGTGAGAGCACTTGAGATCTACTAACTTAGCAAATTTCAGGTATACAATCAGTATTATTAACTTTAGTTACCATGATGTATGTTAGATCCCCAGAACTTATTCATTTTATAACTAGGTTTGTGTGCTTTGACCAACATCTCTTTTCCCCCACCACCCCCCGTGCCTGGTAACCACCATTCCATGCTCCATTACTATCAGTTGGATTACTTTTTAGATTGCACATATAAGTGAGATCATACAGCATTTGTCTTTCTGTGTCTGGCTTAGTTCATTTAGCATAATGTCCTTCAGGTCCATCCATGTTGTCATAAATAGTAGGATTTTCTTCTGTTTTAAGGCTGAATAATATTACATTGTGTGTGTGTGTGTGTGTGTAGACACTTAGGTTGTTTCTATATCGTGGCTACTGTGAATAATGCTATAATGAGCATGAGTGTGGAAATATTTCTTCAGATAGTTATTTTATTTCATTCGTATAAATACTCAGTGTTGGGACTGATGAATAATATGGTAGTTTTATTTTTCATTTTTTTTTTTGAGATGGGGTCTTGCTCTGCATTCCAGTGGTGCTATCATAGCTCACTGCAGCCACAAACTCAAGCAATCCTTACCCTTCATCCTCCCAAGTAGATGGGACTACAGGCAAGTGCCAACATGCCCAGCTAATTTTTTTATTATTATTTTTTGTAGAGACAATGTCTCTCTATATTGCCCAATTGGTCTTAAATGCCTGACCTGAAGTGATCCTCCTGCCTCAGCCCTCCAAAGTGTTAGGATTACAGCTGTGAGCCACTGCACCTGGCCTACTTTTCATTTTGAAGAACCCCCTTACTGATTTCCGTAATGGCTGTACAAATTTACATCCCCACCAACAGTGTATAAGGATTCCCTTTTCTCCATATCCTAGCCAATACTTGTTATCTTTTGACTTTTTGATAGTAGCAATCCTAACAGGTGTGAGGTGATAGCTCATTATTGTTTTGAATTGCATTTCCTTGATATTTAGTGATTTTTAGCATTGTTTCATATGCCTGTTGGTAATTTGTATATCTTCTTTGGAAAAATGTCTATTCAGGTCCTTTGTCCATTTTTTAAATTGGGTTATTTCCTTCCTTGCTATTGAGTTATATGAGTTCCTTAAATATTTTGAATATTAGCCTCTTATTGGATATATGGTTTACTGATATTTTCTCTCATTATGTAGGTTGTCTTGTAATTTTGTTGATTTTTTATTCTGTGTAGAAACTATTTAGTTTGATGCAGTTCCACTTGGTTATTTTTTTTTAAAGTGCTAACTTTATTTATTAAAAGTTTCTGTAAAATAATGATTTAAAATTGAAAAATTCAATGAGAAAATGACTTAGGTCATAAATTCCTAATTTCTTTTTTTTCTTTTATTGGGGGAAAACTACAAAGCATTTACAGTACAATGTTTACAGTCACAATTTGTAGTAAGCTGATTTCCCAAAATATATTACCACTCAAGTTGACTTATCTTGTTACATTCAAAACCTACTCTGTCAAAGTAGTTCA
>CAUYRT010051948.1:0-43917 GCA_963574885.1 Lepilemur ruficaudatus | reverse complement strand
AGTGGAAACTGATGTCATTTCCTACTTTGAGACATTTCTTCTTTTCTAAGACATTCATTTGGTGCTGTAAATTCCCCCTAACTATTCCTTTGGCTGCATCCCACAAATTTTAATATGTTGTGCTTTCATTTTCATTCAGTTTAAAATACTTTCTAACTTCCCTTTTAATTTCTCCTTTGACCCATAGGTTACTTAGAAGCATATATTATTTAGTTGTCAAATATTTAGGAATTTTCCTGAGATCTTTCTGTTCTTGATCTCTATTTTAATTCCATTGTGTCAGAAAACATACAGTATATTATTTGAATTTTTAAAAATTTATTGAGGCTTATTTTATTGCCCAGAATGTGGTCTATCTTGGTGAACGTTTTGTGTGCATGTGAAAAGAACGTGTATTCTGCCGCTGTTGGGTGGAGTGTTCCATGAAGGTTAATTAGATGAAGTTGGTTGACAGTATTATCTAAATCTTCTGTATCCTCATTGATTTTCCGCCTGCTTTTTCTGTCAATTATTGAGAGTGGGCTGTTGAATTTCAGAGTATAATCGTGGATTTGTCTACTTTTCCTTTCAGTTCTGTCGATTTTTGCTACATGTATTTTAACATTCTCTTATTAAGTGCATAAATGTTTAGGACTGGTGTATCCTCTTGACTGGCCCTTTGATTATTATAAAATGACTTTCTTTGTCCCTGGGTTTCCCCTCCCTGCCCTGCAGCCTGGAAATTCTCTCAAGGCAGTCAGTCAGCTGGGCATTCACAGACACCCTCGCCTCTTTTGTATCCCATCTCTCAAGGATCAGTGTCCTTCATTGCCTGTCGTCTGGTGTCTTGAAAACCACTGTTTCACACATTTTGTCTGTTTTTTGGTTGTTTCAAGTGAGAAGGTAAATCTGGTCCCTGTTACTCCCTCTGGGTCAGAAGCAGAACCAAATCATCACTTTAAAAAAATGCAACTGCAAGTATACTAAAAAAAAACCCACCGAATTATACACTTATGTATGTTATGGTATATGAATTATATATCAATTTTTTTAAAAAGCACCATCCTTCAGAGGCTTGTTTGTAGCCTTGGGACTTGAAGCAGTTCCACCAGGTGCCAAGCACATTCCAACCTCAGGGACTTGGCATTTTGTCTTCTTTTTGTCAAGAACTTTCTTCCTGCAGAAATACTCATTTCATTTAGGTCTCAGCTCAAATGTCACTTTATCTAAGAGGTCTTCCCTGACCAAACCATCTACACTAGTATCCACTCCCACCTCCTGTCATTTCTATCCCCTTATCCAACTCTGTTTTTCTTTATTCTTCCTTTTACTGTTGACCATATTACATGCTTATTTGTTTGACTTTTTGTCTATACTCACTAAAATGTAGCTGTATGAGAACAGTGACTTTATTTTACTTACTGCAATTTCCCTAGCATCTAGAACACTGCTTAGGACATAGTAGGTCTGCAGTAAATATTTGTAGAATGACTACTCAAGAGGCTGAGGTGGGAAGATCACTTGAGCCCAGGTGTTTGAAGCTGCAGTGAGCCTGGGCCACAGAGTAAAATCCCGTCTCTTAAAAAAAAAAAAAAGTGAAATGGATAAATGAATAAATAAATCCTAAACAATGCATGTGCAGTCACAGATTTGATATGCTAGCTATGTTATTTTCTTTTTTTCCTATAATTTCTATGTTAACCATTTTAACGTATATGGTTAGGTATATGCAGCCCAGAAAAACATGAGGTGAAGGCAGAATGAAAACTATCTGGACAGTGGCTTCACACTGCAGGAAAAGCATTTCTCCTTATGCTCTGTGTGTTCATTCCAAAACGACTTGTATCACCTGACACTTACCTCCTTCTGAGTTTTGAAGTTAATTTACTAAAAAGATTAGGGAAGCCTTGGCTTTGAGTCTGGGGCAACAGTTTGGCTTCCTGGGAAAGGCTGGGAGAGGCGGGAGGGCTGTTGGACGCTGCAGTTCGCTGCTCCCGCGGCTGGCCGTGGGAAGTGCTACGACCGGCAGTGCCTCTTGGGAAGTGGATTCAACCCGGGGTGGTTGTGCTGGTGATACTGTGTGTTGAAGCAGCTGGAGTTCTGTGATCAGGATGGTACTGCCTTCTTTGCCATTCTGAATCACTGAGTGTCTGTCACCTGTAGCTCTCTCACTGCAAACGTACCCATTTCGCCATGTCATTCCTCCAGATGCTGTGTTACTTTTTGAAAGGGCAACGTGTGGATAAAAGTGGCAGGAACAGAAAGTCCTGAAGGCTGAGACTGAGGTCCTTCTCTTCTCTGGGAAATTCCCAAGCATGGGACTGGCTGGAGCAATTCCCCTTCCTCCAACAACAGTGCCCTCCAATTGACGCCCATGGTCACTATAACGTCTCTGCTTCTGGCTTGAAGAAACACTTCTCTGCACTCCGTGTTGAGGAGAGTGGCCACTGCTATTGTTGAGATCACTACTCGACCTAACCTTAGCAAGCGAAAGACTGCTGCTTGAACTGGAATCGCTAGCATCCAGTTCTGAAGATTTTCTCCCCAACAACAATATGTGGCTATAATTTCATCATATTTCATTTTACTAAGAGATTCTTGAATTTCTTCTTGTGACTATTCTATTCTCGCCAAAATAGCCATATGTATCTGGTCTGAGATGTCTAGTTCTGCTTCCACAAATGGTTTAAGTTCATCTTCCTCATGCCCTGCAATGAGCCACCTGTCCTTCATGATTTCCTGCAGAGTGCCTCGTTTAATTGGATTTAGCACCAGGAAATGTTTGAGAAGTTTTTTACAGTCTGTAGACATATAGAAAGGGATTGTGTATTTCCCTGTCTATAGGATTGCTCCCAGTTCCTGCAGGTGTTGCCCAGCAAAGGGAAGTGAGCCAGTGACAAGGACATACAGTATGACCCCAAGGTTCCATACATCCACCACAGGCCCATCCTGTTTCTTGCTCTGGAAGAGCTCGGGGGCTGAGTATGGAGGAGTGCCACAAAAAATGTTTCCTGTTTACTGCCAAAAGTAAATTCATTGCTTAAACCAAAATCTGATATTTTGATGTTCATTTTAGCATCTAATAATAGATTTTCAGCCTTGAGGTCTCTGTGAACGATCTGTTTTTAATGGCAGTACTGGACCGCAGATATGATCTGTCTAAGTGTAGCTCTTGCTGCTTCTTCCTCCATTCTTCCATGTTCAACCAAATAGTCAAGGACTTTCACCTCTACTTGCATATTCCATGATCATGTAGAGTGTTTTTCCAGTTTCAGTGACTTCGCGTAACTTGACCATATGTGGATGGTTTAAATTCTTCCTTACCCTGACTTCTCTGAAGAACCTTTGTAGACTTGTTGGATTCAGTTGAATTTTGTCAATTATTTTTATTGCAGCCTCTCTGCCTGTAAGGATTTGTCTTGCTAGTTTTACTTTTGCAAATTTCCCCTTGCCAATTGTTTTCAACAGTCTGTAGTTTCCGATGACAGGTTCTTCATCTGCACAGGAAGCTATAGAGTTTCTACACCAAGCTCCACAGCAGCTGGTGCGAGAGGTAACTTCTTGATGCCCATCTCCATGTGATGTGTGCCCAAAGTCACCAGGTCAGTATCCTCTGGATGACTTTTGGATCCTGGCCTTCCTCAAAGCATTTCAGTTTATCAAGGTTGCACGCTGCCCTCAGCTCAGCTGCCACCTCCTGGCTACAGCCCAGATCCTGGGCCACCGAGGCATCCTCCCAGTCTGAGTCAGTGACCTCTCCACGCCCAGGCAGCACAGGTCCTGGCAGCTTCCTCAGCGACAAGTTCCCGGCTGGTGCAGCCAGCCACACCACAGCTCTCCAAAGGCACCTGCATGGAAAGCGCACGTGTTTAGCTCGGGAAGCTCATACTCTGGAGAGTTGCAGCCACCAGTGCTGGGGACCGAGGCCTGCCTGCTGCACACCCCACTGCACGTTGGGCCGCCTGGGCTGCTTTACATCCATGTTCCTATTTTCTTTTGTTCTAACTCACATTGAAATAAATGTATATACTGTTAAAATTAAAAAACTTACATTTATGCACTTTCTAAAATCATTTCATCCAACACCCACTGGAATATATACCACACTTGGGGATATACCAAGTTGAATAAATGTAAACAAGTTCCTTTACTGTAGGACTTATGAGAACTTTTCATACATAACCATGTTAGAAGTATATCGATAGGATATATTGCTCTTAGGATTCCCCAAAGGGACCACTTTTTGTACATCATTTTGGGCTATGTTCCATAGAAAATATTCTGAAACACATTGCGTAATGCACGTAAGAGAGTAATACCATGCCTGGTATATAATTGGAGCTCAGTCACAGTTATTTCTCTCTACAGCCGTATAAACTTCTCTTTTTTAAAGTAACTTTGGACATGTATTTGGTTTTTGAGGGAGAAGAGTTTTCCTCAAGGATGATTTTTAGAAAGATGTTGTGATAACATTTATAGCAGTAGCAGCAGGGAGAGGGGAAATATGGCCACAGTATTACTTTAGAAGCATGGATTTGCAAAGCCTGTGTGCCTAAGCTCCTGGGCCCTGCATGGCATTACTTTAGGAGTATGCATTTGCCAAGCCTCTAATCGTGCCACTGAGTCAGGCCTGATTTAGGGCATTGCCCACCCAGGCCTTCCTCAGGAGTAGATACCAAATTCTCAGATTAGCACGCTTCTCTACTCCATTAGGTCTTCTATTTAGAAAAGGAAGGCTTAAAATGTTACAGCTAAATATTAATTTATATGGCCTTTAAAAGAGTGCTGATCTGTAGTTTGGAAACTTTAATAAAAAGCTGGTTGTGTTTAGGCTTGAATGTAACTCTGGACCTTTCTGGGGCTGAACTTTCTAGGGTGGCTTGCTACCCTGGGCTGCTTCCTGAGGCCATTACATCTTGGGGAGGTGTTAAGCCTGGAGGTGCCTTCGCTGGCCCTGCACCCCACTGAACTCCAGGTGCGCTGAACTCTGTTTCTCTTCTTCGAAACTCGGAGTAAAAACATGGCAGCCTGATGAGGAGGAGAAAGAGGAGAATAATTATGATGACAGTGATGTTTATCGGGCAGTTCCTGTGTGGAAGGCCCATGCTAAGCACATGGAATCTCTCTTTTAATCCTTGCAAACACTATTGTGGTGGCTGCTGTTGTTGCCTCTGTTCTGTAGCTGAAGAACACAATGGTCGCTAGCAACTGTTTGAGTTCCCTTTTGACTCCAGCTCACGGGCAGTCTGGTTGTTTAGGAGAGAAGCCTCTCCAGGGCACAGCTGATCCCTGTACCCCTGGGGAGTGTGGCTGGATTGTCGAGATCAACAGACACCTCACCTGTGCTTCTTATGCCTCGCCCAAGGGGCCCCCCCCCCGAGGGCCAGGTGTTCTGGTTGTGATCTGAATCTCGCATCAGAGATCTGTACTCTTGCTCAGGAGCCTTCTTTGTGCTTTTCACACTCAGGATTCTCACAAGCTTCTCACTTTCTTGTAAACCTGTTTCTTGTTTTCTTTCAAGAGGCCCCATTGCCCGTGTCCTCTCAGAACCTAAGAGACGGGAGATGGCTGGCCTCAGGGGCCAGCAGCCAGGGTCTCCGGGGTCTGCGGGATCCCCGGGCTTTGGAGCAAGCCTGCTCTGAAGTTCTTACCCACAAGAGTTCAGGACCCTTGTCTCACTTTCCACTCAGGGAACGTCTCCTCCTCCCCGTTTGGTCCCCGCCTGTCTGCTGTGGGGTTTGCTGCAGCTGCACCTGCTCCGTGTCCTCCAGCCCCCTCTTCTGGTCTCCGACCTGGGACCCCCCCCCCCCCCGCACCCTGCATTGCGTTCAGTTGTGCTCCTCTCCTTACCCCGCTTCTCGCCTCAGGAATCAGGAAGCCCCAAAGCCTTGGGGTTTTGTGTTTGGGTCTTTTTTTAATAAACATATATATGGCATAAAATTTACCGTCTTAATCATTTTTAAGTGTACAGTACATTCACATTGTTCTGCCACATCCCTACCATCCATCTCCAGAACTTTTTCATCTTCCCCAACTGAAACTCTGTGCCCATCACACACTGACTCCCCCTTCTCCCCTCTCCTCAGTCCTGGCAACTGCCATTCTACTCTCTTTTCTTCCTCCTCTTTTCTTTCTTTATTGATGTATCATAGTCGTACATATTTTGGGGGTACAGGTGGTATTTTGATACATTTATATAATGTGATATACATATATAATGTGATTTATGTAATCAAATCAGGATAATTGGGATATCCGTCACCTCAAACATTTATCTTTTCTTTGTGATGGGAACGTTACAATTCTTCTTTTTTTCTAGCTATTTTGAAATATACAATAAATTTGTTGTTAACTATAATTTCCCTACTGTACCGTCAAATACTAGAACTTATTCCTTCTACCTAACTATACGGTTCTTCCCATTAACCAAGGTCTTTTCGATCTCTCCTTCCCCCATCGCTTCCCAGCCTCTGGTAACCATAATTCTACCCTCTACCTCCACGGGATCCACTTTTTTAGCTCCCACAAATGAGTGAGAACATGCAATATTTGTCTTTCTGTGCCTGGCTTATTTCACTTAACATAATGACCTCCAGTTCCATCCATGTTGCTGCAAATGACATAATTTCATTCTTTTTAGTGGCTGAATAATATTCCATTGTGTATATAAACGATGTTTTCTTTATCCATTCATCCATTGATGGGCACTTAGGTTGATTCGATATCTTGGCTATTCTGAATAGTGCTGCAATAAACATAGGAGTGCAGATATCTCTTTGAGATAGTTTTCTTTTCTTTTGGATATATATCCAGCAGTGGGATTGCTGGATCATGTGGTAGTTTTATTTTTAGTTTTTTTGAAGAACCTCCATACTGTTTTCCATAATGGCTGTTACATTCCCACCAACAGTGTGGGAGCATTCTCCTTTTGCCCCATCCTTGCCAGCATTTATTTATTTTTTGTCTTTGATAATAACTGGGGTGAGATGACATCTCGTTGTTGTTTTTCTGTGCATCTCCCTGGTGACTAGTGATGTTGAACATTTTGTCATTGTCATACACCTGCTGGCCATTTCTATGCTTTCTTTTGAGAAATATCTATTCAGGCCTTTTGCCCATTTTTTAAATCAAATTACTTGTTTTTGTTTGTTTTTGCTGTTTGAGTTCCTTATATATTCTGGTTATTAATCAGTCCCTTGTTCCTTAAACACTAACTCTGCATTCTCACCTCTCCTCAATCCCTGGCAACCACCATCCTACTTTCTGTCTCTATGAATTTGACTACTCTAGATACCTTGTAAGTGCTATGACAAGTGGAATCATGCAATACTTGTCCTTTTGTGGCTCACTTATTTTAATTCATATAATATCTTTAAGGTTCATCCATGTTGTAGCATGTGTCTGAATTTTCATCCTTTTTAAAGCTGAATGATATTCCATTGTATGTATGTACCACATTTTTATTATCTATTCAGCTGTCAACAGCCCCTTGGGTAGTTTCCACCTTTTGGCTATTGTGAGTAATGCTGCTGTGAACAAGGTGTACAAGTCCATCCTTCCTTCCTTTTGTCATAGAGTTCTTGTGTGCCTACTGTTTTCTGTTGGGTTAGGGCTGGAAGGCTGCTAAGCTCTATGGTGTCAGCCCCTCACTCTACACCTGTGGAAACCAAGGTGCAAATGGAGAAGTGACTTGCCTAGGGTCCGACCTAGCTAGCAGGATAGCCAGGCCTTGGGCCTCTTGACCCTGCCACATGTGTCCTCCACCCTGTCCTGCCGCCTCCTACTTTGGCCCAAGTCTCCGGCCTCTAGTGTGGGATGCTGAGCAGATCCTCTCCCCACTTACAACAGGGATAAGTATTTCTGGGCCTTCCTACCCAGATGGCTCCCAGCCCCACCCTCTGGAACTTTGCGTCTTTCTTCTGTGAGCAGAGAACAGCAGTGGGGTCTGAGTCTCCAGACACCCCTTCCTACCTCAGAGCTCTTGGGCCCAGCTCTGCAGCCTCCCTGTCCCCTGCTTCCCCAGAAAGGGCTCAGTCTTTGCAAAGAGCAAAAGCCTGGCTCTTCTGCACCCTCAGAAGCTGGGACATTTCCACCCTGGCTTCTACCCAAACCTCAGACACAAGTGCTGTTGTCTTCCCAGAGGGGCCTGAACCTGGCTTTTCCCCGAACACTTGAATCCACATTCTTTCCGTGTATCAAGAGAGCAGTAGAAGGGCAGGGATTTTTTCTGAGCCAGGGGCTTTACCCAGTCGGCTTCTATGCTCAGCAGCACTTAGGCCACCTATAGAGTGGGCACTCCCCATGGGCCCCAACTAAGAATGGGGTGCAAGCAGAGCTGGTCTGTCCTCCTACCCATCCTCCCCTTCCCCTGCCAGCAGTGATGTGGGAGGAATTTCCCTCTTTCCCTTTTGTGAGGGAGCATGGCTGTTGGCCTGAGATTATGGAAACCAGCCCTGCAGGCCTTCACTGACCCTTTGTCCTGGCTGCATGGGCCCTGCTGCCTGAATGCTTCACTGATCTCCACGGTGCCTGGGGCAGTGCTTGCTCCCAGAAAGTTCTTCCTCATGCTGAGGTCAGATCTCTTCCCAAACCCTCTCCTGCTGTTGCTCCTTCTGTCCTCAGCAATGATAGCTGTTACTAAGGACCAAGACTTTTCTTGAAGGCCCTATGCTAAAGGCTTTTACAAGGATTGCTTTATCCCATCTTTGTAACAGTTTTGCTAAATTGAGATGAGTGAGATAGATTGAGATTGGTAGAGTGAGATTAGATCGCTTTACAGGTGAGCACAGCTGCTCTGCAGCCAGTATACCTCAGCACTGCTGTGCTAGTTGGTAAAATAGTGAAATCCTCTGTACCACTGGAAAATTGCTGCTGCAGCTGCTGCTGTCCTGTGCGCCAGGGCCTTTCCCCTGGGGACCCCAGACCTCCTGCTCCTGCACCTGTCCAGCAGCTCTCTGACTGGTAGGGCCCCTGCAGGTGAAGAAACTGAGACTCAGAGAGGTGAAGTAGCCTCTTCTGGGTCACACAGCTGATTAGAGCCCCCTTCCTTCTTATCCCAAAGCCCGAGATCTTAATCCTGCTCTGTGCTCATCGTAGCCCCACTAGCCAACCTGGGAGCAGAAGGACCAACCACCAGCCGCAGAGTGAGCTCAGAATCAGCATTGGACTCACTGATGACAGTGTGAGTGGAGTTCACGTGCCTCCTACCAAGTCTCAGCACAGCCTGGGCACATTCCAAGCTTGTCTGCACCCCAAACTCCAGATGTTTTTCCTCTTTCATTGCTGACAATCAGGTCATATACTCCTGCAGTTAATGTGGGGTTTTGCCCAAATTTCAGAACTTCATGTTGATCACTGTTAGAAGTCATGTGACCAGTTTGGTCCAAGCACACCAGCCTGACCAGTGGGTGTGAGATCTCCCCTGTCTGCCCTTGTGTTGGGTGATGCTACCTGCTCCAGGCCGCAGTGTCACCTCTGTCAGCTTTTGCTTTGTGCTCACTCCAGGTCTGGTGACTGGGGGGCTCCTGTACCCTTTAGGCAGAGAAAACCTCTGGACAAAGACCTTACACAGTCATTGGTGAGATCTGTATCCAAATGGGATATACTCTCATGGTTGTTGCAAAGGATAAGTGGAAAAATTCAAATTGTAAGCTCCTTGAAGAAAGGGACTGTGTCCTTCACCCACCATTGTATCCCTGAAGCCAGCTGGATCTGGCATCTATTAGGTGCTTAATTATTATTTATTGAGCAAGGGAGAGAGCAAGACACCTTGCGAAGGGCTTGGCACATAGTAAACTTCAGTAGGTGCTGCTGTTGTTGCAATTGCTCCAGTATGATTTATAATATTATTTATGAGGATGGCTTGGTGCTTTCAAGAACAGGCCCTATCACCTGTGTGGATAGGGACCACTGACCCATGCCCCTGTGTCTGAGGAGGCCCAGGAGTGAGGCTCCAGCCGCTGGCTTAGGGATACCACATCTTCCCCCAGTGGTATGTGAATTGGACCCTGGGTCTTGGGTGCCTGGGTGTGTTCACTAAGTCATCCAGCAAATACTGCTGAGTACCTGCTATGTACCTGGCTGTCTTTTGGGCTCTGAGAATGCAGCAGTTGGCAAATCAAAGCCTCTGCTCTCATGCAGCTTACGTTAGAGTGGGGCTGGGGGACAGAGCATAAATAAATACATGTGGTGTCAGGTGTGCAAGGTGAGGGGAGCAGACGGTGAGGAGGGTCGCTATCTTATGTGGGCTGGTCAGGGAAGGCCTTCCTGATAAGGTGATGTTGGAGCAGAGGCCTAAAGGACAAAGCTGTGCCTGTGTCTGGGGGAAGGAATCTCAGGCAGTGGGAGTATCAGGTGCAAAGGCCCTGAGGCAGAGGTGAGTCTGGCCTGTTTGGGGAATAGCTGGGAAGCCAGGGTGCAGAGCAGATCAGGGGGAGCCTAGTAGGAGAGGTCAGAGAGGTAGCTGGAGGGGACTGATCCCGTAGGGCCTTGTAGGGAAATAAGAAGCCCTTGGAGGGTTTCCAGCAGAGGAGCGACAGTGATCTGACTGATGTCTTAAAAGGCTCCCTGTGGCTCTTGTATGGAGAGCAGACTATAGGGGAACCAGGGCAGCATTATGGAGACCAGTTAAGAGGCTCCTGATGGTGGACTAGGGCACTGGTAGAGGAGGTGGCGGGTGGGGGGTGGGTTCTGGATGTGTTTTGAAGGAGGAAACGACAGGATTTGTTGATGGAGTATATGGTATGGGGTGGGGGTTAGAGAGGGAAGTGGCCTGTACAACTGGTAGAACAGAGTTGTGTTTCTCAAGGTTAGGAAGACTGGTAAAAAGCACATTTTGGGGGGAACCAAGAGTCTGATTTTGGACATGTTAAATCCAAGATGCCTTTCACACGTACAAGTAGTAATCAGGGCAGCAGCTGGATGTCTGAGCCTGGAGGGGAGACGTGGGGGCTGGAGATGGAAATCTGAGAGTCGAGGCATAAAGCCAGGAGATGAGAGATCACCAAGGAGTGAATGCGTAGAGGCTGAGGGGACCGAGCAGGACCAGTCCCTGCAGTTGGAGAAGAGCCAAGCGAGAGTGGCGTCCCCAGGCAAGTGAAGAAGGTGCTTCATAAAGGAAGGAAACATCAACCGCATCAGATGCCGGCGAGGAGCCCCATGGGATGAGGACTGAGAAGTACTGTTGGATTTAGTGATGTGGAGGTCACTGGGGACTTGACTAGATCGGTTTTGGTGGAGTAGTCGAGAATAAAATTCTGATTAGAATGGATCCAAGAAAGAGTTGGGGAAAGAATGAGCAGGCCCAGAGATTGGTCAAGTCAAGGAGTGTGGCTGTAGAGAAGAACAGACAGGTGGACAGCAGCTGGAGGGAGAGATAAGACTGGGTGAGGTTTTTTTCTTGTAATTTTAATTTAATTTGATTTTTTAAAATGAAAGAAATTATAGCATGTTTACATACTGATGGAAATAAACCGATAGAGAACAGGATGATGCAGGAGAACGAGGGACCACAATAGCGGCAGTGTCCTTGCATGGGAGGTAGCGGACAGGAGCCAGTGCCCAGCTGGAGGGACTGGGCTGGGACAGGAGCAGGGTCAGGTTGGCCACTGTAGCAAGAGGGCAGGTGGAGCAGGTGTTTCAGAGAAATGGAGATAGGTTGAGTTTTTTTCTTTATATAATTTTTTTATTGAGATATAATTCACATGTAAAATTCACACATACTGTTCAGTGATTTTTAGTGTATTCACAAAGTTGTGCAAGCACAAATTGCTGATTGATTCACAAATCAGTAATCATTGGAATCACCACTATCTAATTCCCGAACGTTTTCAACCCCTCCTCAACACCCCATACTCATGAGAAGTCACTCCCTACTATCCCTCTCCTAAGTCCCTGACACCACTAATCTGCTTTCTGCCTTTATGGATTTGCCTGTTCTGGACATTTCATATAAGTGGCATCATATAACATGTAGTCTTTGTGACCTGGTTTCTTTCACTCAGCACAATGTTTTCAAGGTTCATCATGTTGTAGTATTATCAGAATTTCATTTCTTTTTATGCATGAATGATATTCTAGTATGTTGATGCACTGCATTTTGTTTATTCCTTCATCAATTGGTGGACATTTGGGTTGTCTCCATTTTTTGGCTATTATGAATATTTTGCCATGAACATTCATGTGCAAATTTCTGTATGGACATATGTTTTAAATTCTCTTGGGTTTGTACCTAGAAATGGGATTGCTGGGTCATATGGTAACTCTACGTTTAACATTTTGAGGAAGTACCAAACTATTTTCCAAAGTGACTGCACCATCTTACGTTCCCACCAGCAGCCCAGAAGGGATCTGCCACCTCTGAGGTGGATTGATTTGAGGTGGAGGCAGGTAGAGTTTATCTCCTGGTGGATCGGTTGCGGTTTCTGAGCTGAGATGAAAGAGGAGGTGGTGGGCAATGGTTGCCCAGGGAGCAGGAGAATGACTAGAGAAGGATAGGGTGGTGGGGGCTTGGAAGGACCCCATGCTGTTCAAAGGGGTCCTGCTTAAAGACAGGCTGGTACAAGGAGCAGGGCAAGGTTTGTACTCAGACAGGCTTGGGTTCAAATCCTGCCTCTATTGCTCATGAGCAGTATGAACCTGAGCAGGTCACTAGCCTTGCCCTGCCTCGGTTTCTTGCAGTTTGCATACCAACTCAGGGGATGGTGGACCGCATGAAAACTTTTCCCAACACCTCTTCACTCCATTCCCTGCAGCTATATTAGCATGGCCTCTAGAATGAGCATCCTCTGGGGCTGGTAGCCAGTGCTTCTCCCCTGCTGCTGTCCTTAGGTCAGCATGTTGAGGAGGTTTGGGGTCACTGTAAGAAGGAGTCTTCCCCATGGCCAGGGAGCAGCCAGTGCCCACTACAGGACTTTAGCTCCTTCTCCTTTGGAGAGTCCCAAGGGGTCCAGCTGTGCACACCCTGGCAGCACTTTGGAGAAGTTGCAGAAAGCAGCCCTTTTTCTGGGAACAGTGCATGGCAGATGCATCTAGCCCTTTTCCCTGCCTGGCATCCAGTCCTACTCAATACACACCCCTTACCCAGAAAGGGGAGCACAAATTAAAATAAAGAGCATGCCTCACTATGTATGCCCAACAAAGTGACATTATTTTATTTGAATCTATTCCCAGGAAAGGCACAGGCTTCCTCACCTAACTGTTCTGTAAAATGGGCACAATCATTCCTGCTTCCCATGGTGGGTCTGTGGATTAGAGATACTTAGAAAACTCTAGGCATGGTCCTTGGAGGCATATTGTCTCTAGAAATTATTATCTCTATTGTTTGATATTCCAGCACCCTTATTTCATGCTGAAGGGTGTGTCATAAAAGTTAAAAAGTCAATTTTTAGTGATTTCCCTTAAAGCTGGAGTGGGCTGTTTTAACACAGTTATGGCATTTCTTATAGCATGCATGTCATTTGTCTAGTCATTCTGCAAGTATTTTGGGGGCCCTCACTGGGGGCTGAAGCTTTTGGAGGGCCCAGGGAAATGAACGTCAGGCTCCCGCCCTGTGGGGCTCCACACATGGTGGGAGCTGAGCCAGGCTGACAGACACAAACTTGGAGGAACAGATGACATGTGCAATAGGAAGGGTTCAAAGACAGAGGTCAGAGGCTGGGCCCTCTTCCGAGAGGAGGGGAGCTGGACTGCTTCCCAGCTAGAGGGCGACCGGGACAGCCGGCGGAAAGGAGGGGAAAGGGCATTCTAGGCGGAGGTCACGGCTTGGGCAAAGGCTTGCCCAAGACAGGCTGGCCAGTTTTAGGATGGCCAGATGGTGTGGTTCTGGATGAAGAAAAAAGACTAGACACTTGGGCCTTTGGGAAATAGGAATGCCCTCCTTCCCAGTTTGTGGCCTTGAGCACGTCCCTTCAACTCCCTGGGTCTTAATGTCTCCGTCTATACTGGGGGGATGGTGATAGCTTTCTTCCAAAGCTTTGTAGAGCACTGAGAGGGTGGGTGTGTATAAAGCCCTGGCACAGTGCTTGCTGCCAACAGGAACACAGTGGATGGGGCTACTTCCAAAGGGCTCTGTACCCTGGGCTGCAGGTACTGTCAGAGCTGCCAGACCCCATGCTGGGGTTTACCTCCCTCTGGAAGCCCAGGAGAAGGAGGAGGATGGGAAGGAGGGGGAGGGAGAGGGGGAGAAGGGGAAGGGGTGAGGAGGGGCAGGGATGGGAGGAAGGAGAGGAGAAGAGGGGAGGAGGGGGAAGAAGGAGGAGGTCTTGACAGTCACATGGGACACAGGCTGGTACCCCTCCATGCTGGCTGGCTGCCTGCCTGGGACGGCATGCCACGCCAGCATGTAGGGCTTGGCTGCTGAAATCCACAAGATCCAAGAGTGGTCCCAGGGTCTCCACTTAAATCCAACTCTGCAGCGCTGCTGACCCCCACCATCCCAGGCAGGAGGAGTGGGGCAGGGCAGATGAGTGTGCACAACACTGACCCTCTCTGTCTCTAGAATCTCCGTTTCTCATTTTCCTTCCTCCTGCCCCAGTCTGGCTCCCCCTTCCCCAGCAGAACACCTCTTCTCCACAGTGACTAATACTTTCTGTCTCTGGAGTCCTCCTACCTTCACGACATCAGGCCTAAGGAATGCAGAGGAAACCATAATTTCTTAAAAGCACAGCTGCCCATTATCTTCAGCCTCCTCCAAGAAGTCTTGGAGGCAGAACTGCCAACAGGGGGCCTGTAACCAGGCATGTCCAGGTGTGTGAGTGTGGAGGGGAAGGCTGGACAAGGGACGGACCCCTCAACCAGGCTAGGCCCACCTCAGAACACCCCTCCTGCTCCCTGCTCGCCCCTGCCCTCCTGGGCCAAAGGATAGCTTTGTGCTGTTCCTGGGCAGATTTTGTCTCTTCAGTTTTATCTGCAATTATTGACATAGTCAGGCTTTATATATTTTCTTGAGCCAATTTTCATTTATATTTTCTTGAATCATACATTTCAAGAATTGAAAATTTATTGCTATAAACTGTGTATAATTTTCTCTCATGATGAGCTATGTAGCTGCATCCCTAGTCATATGCCTTTTCTCATCCCAAATGCTCATTTGTCTTTTCTTTTTTTCTCTGATAAGAATTGGTGAAGTTTTTTGTTTGTTGGTTGGTTTGCTTTTTTTTTTTTATTTTTATTTTTTATTTTTAGGTGTCAACTACTTTCTCTCTCTTCCCACTTCGGTCATTTCTGCTTTTATTGATTTCTTCTTTCTTTGGTTTTATTTTATTTTTTCCTTTTGTAGCCCCTTGCTTTATTTTTATTTTTATTTTTTTTTTTTGAGACAGAGTCTTACTCTGTTGCCCGGGCTAGAGTGAGTGCTGTGGCGTCAGTTTAGCTCACAGCAACCTCAAACTCCTGGGCTCCAGCAATCCTTCTGCCTCAGCCTCCCAAGTGGCTGGGACTACAGGCACGCGCCACCATGCCCAGCTCATTTTTTCTATGTATATCTTTAGTTGGCCAATTAATTTCTTTCTTTCTATTCATAGTAGAGACGGGGTCTCACCTTTGCCCAGGCTGGCTTTGAACTCCTGACCTTGAGCAATCCGCCCGCCTCGGCCTCCCAGAGTGCTAGGATTACAGGCGTGAGCCACCGCGCCCGGCTAGCCCCTTGCTTTAAACGCTTAATTTTCAGTTTTGTTTTCTGAAATGCATTGAAAGCTGTAATTTTCCTCTGAGTACCACTTTGGCCTCAAACCAGAGGTTTTATTACTGTTCATTGTCCTTCTGTTCTAAATAGTTGGTAATTTCTGCTTTGCTTTTCTCTTTAACTAGAGAGTTACAGAGGAGTATAGCTTTTTAAATTTTCAAGTAGATAGATCCTTTTATACTCTTGTTTCTGTTCATTTCTGATCTTATTACATTATAGGTTTGAGCATCCCTTATCCAAAAATCTGAAATCTGAAGTGCTCCAAACTCTGAAACTTTCTGAGCACTTACACGGTGCCACAGTGGAAAATTCCACACATAAGTACTTAACACAAACTTCATTTTGTGTGCAAAATTATTAAAAATATTGTATAAAATTACCTTCAGGCTATGTATATAAAGTATATATGAAACATAAATGAATTTCATGTTTAGATTTGGGTCCCATCGCTAAGCTAGCTCATTATGTATATATATGCAAATATTCCAAAATCTGAAAAAATTTCAAAATCTGAAACACTTCTGGTCCCAAGCATTTTGAATAAGGGATAATCAACCTGTGTAGGTAAAACATAACTTATATCATTTCTACTTTTTGGAATTTGTTGAAATTTTTATTTATGCCTAATGTATGGCCATTTTTTATGACAATTTCATGTGTCTAAAAATGCTTTTTCACTGTTTGAACATAAAGTTTGTTCTTTCTCTTAAGTTTTTAAATTGTGTTATTTAATGACAGATGAGTCCTTTTGGGAAGCCGTTTGTTCTGTCTTTAAGAGAGGCCTGTTCAAGTCTCTCATGGTATTATAGGATCTGTCAGCTCCTGTTTTTAAAAATCAGTTTTTATACATATATTTTATTTTATTTATTTATTATTTATTTATTAAGAGACAGGGTCTCACTCTGTTGCTCAGGCTGAACTCCTGGCCTCCACCTCAGTCTCCCGAGTAGCTGGGACTACAGGTGTACCACTGTGCCCTACTTACATATATTAGTATGTTTTTAAGCAATGTTCTTAGATGCTTATGATTCATGACTTTGGCATTTCTTGACACTTGTACATTTTCCTACTATAAATACCCTGTCTTTGTCCTGTTTAATGATTTGGCTTTGAATTCTGTTTTGTGCATGCACTTCTTTTCATTTGCTTAGCATGTAACTGATAAGTTCTTTTTTATCCTTCCTTTTTTCACTCTTTGTGTCATTTTGCTTTATAATGTGTCTTTTGTAAGTAGCAGACAAATGAATTTTGTATTAAGTATCTGCTTTTAATAAGTAAATTTAACCCGTTTGCATTTACTATAATTAACCATAGTTAGATATATTTCTGCCAGCTTATTTTATGTCTACTTTTTATTATACTTGCTTTTTTTTGTTAAGTTTATTTTTGTGTTTTGTTGGATTGGTTCCATTTACTTGTTCTGTTTTTCTTTCCTCTATTGATTAGAAAGTTTGGGGTTTTATTTCTGTTGTTCTGGTAGTTATGCTATATATATACATGTATATACTTATATTTTTCTATTAGCATCTGGGTGCAATCAGAATCTTTAGCCTCTTCCCAAATGAAGCAAGAACTTAAGTAGTAACTTACTTTTCCCCGGCCCCTACCCTCACACATGGGTCATCAGAGATGTTAGTTCTAAATTATCATCCATTCTCTTCAAATTATGCAACATTTATTTAAACTTAACTGTTCTGTTTTTCTGTTTTCTTTGCTTACCGCTGTAATACCACTTGTCTTTTTCATGGATTTATTTTTTACTTGGCTGGAGTACATCCTCTAAGAATTCTTTTAGAAAGCATGGGTAATATAATTTCTAAGACCGTCAGTGCCTGTGATGACTGTTTTACCTTTCTGCAAGGCCCATTTCGATTTTCAGCTCCTTACTGAGTTTTTAAAAATTTTTTTGAATGATCATATTTTTAAATATCCTAGATCTCTGGTTTTTGTTTTGGATAATATATACCTTTAAAATCTGTAAATATATTAATTACAATATTACCTTAATGTCTTCTGCTATTCAATTCAGACCTTCCCATCCCCTCTTCAGCCAAATTCATGCCATTTTCATCTGTTTTATTGATTACAGTTCTGGCTGGAAATTTTTTTAGGAAAATAAGGCTGCACTCCCTCTGGTTGAAGGTGCATCCCTGGGAAATTCTGGAGAAACTGCTCAATCATCCCATGGCCCTCAGCTGGTCCTGTCTTCTTGGCCCCTTCATTTCACATCCAGATGAACCAGTTCCAGGAAGTCAGAGCTGCAAGGGCCTGAAGTCCCCGAGCCCCACCCTCATTTCCCACAGGAGATGGAGGCCCAGGGAATACACAGGAATGGCCACGAGCTGCTCTTACGTCAGGGGCACAGCTTGGGTCCTCACGTCTGTCAGTTGTGCCTCTGAAGTGCTGAATGACTCTGGGGGACGCCCAGCACTGACAAGCTGTGGGGAGGGGCCACTTCCTTGGGCACTGTCTAAGCTGCCTGCCTGGCAGGGCACGGTGGCTCCTGCCTATAATTCTAGCACTCTGGGAGGCCGAGGCAGGAGGATCACTTGAGTTGAGGAGTTCGAGACCAGCCTGAGCGAGAGTGAGGCCCCATCTCTATTAAAAATAGGAAAAATTAGCCAGGCATGGTGGTGCATGCCTATAGTCCCAGTTACTTCGGAGGCTGAGACAGGAGAATCATTTGAGCCAGCAAGTTGAGGTTGCAGTAGGCTATGATGACGCCACCACACTCTACCCAGGACAACAGAGCAACACTCTGTCTCAGGGGGGAAAAAAAATAAATAAATAAATAAGGTGCCTGCCTAAGGAGATGCCCATACCTGGGTGTCCTCCTGTGGCTTTCCTTGCCAACTACACAACCTGGCAACTCCCACATCTGTGTCTCTTGCACCCTCTTCTTGCCTCTGTGTCTGACTTAAGTCCCCAAATGTCTACTGGAAGTCCCATATACGTGCCTGATGGGTTCTAGGCCTGTGTCAGAAACGGAGCCCTCCAGACCCTGTTTCTCACCTAGCCTTCCCCACCTCAGCATATGGCACCACCATCCACCAGGCACTCAGGCCGACACAGGCATCATCCTCAAAGCCGCTCTCTGACATCCTCCTATCCCCACATTTTCCTCCAGAAAGCTCCACTCCTGTTGGCTCTGTCTTAGAAAGTGGCCTGGACCTGGTCACCTCTCACAGCACCCTTGGTGCAGCCCTCCTTGGTGTCACGCCCGGGTGGTTGCACTAGCCTCCTACCAGTCCTCTGCTTCCACCCCTAGTCTGTTTCCCCCAGCAACCAGAATGAACTTTTCAGGATGTACCCCACAGTGTGCCAGTCCTTTGCCCAAACTCTGCAGTGCCAGGCCCTGTGACCCTCCCCCTCCACTTCCAACCCCCGCCCTTCCCCTCCTCCCCTCAGCCCTCCAGGCCTGCCCTTGCACACCTCCACCTCTGCTCCACCTCTGAGCCTTGGTGTTCCCACTGCATGGAGTGTCCTTCTGCTGCATCACGTGGCTCCCTCCCTCCCTCATTTAGTCACTGCTCAGATGTCACCTGAGAGAGGCCCTCCTTTTCTATCCAAAAGGACACCAACTTCTTCCAGCGACCCTCCAACCAGCTCTGTTGTGCCCAGAAAGGTCGGTAGGGGTTGGGGAGAGTCCTGGGGGCTCTGGCAGCAGAATGCTGATGAGAGTCAGCTCGCCAAGGCCAGGGGAGAAGGGGAGAGGAGGAGGAATTGGAGGAAGGAGGCCTAGGCCAAGAAGGTAGCCGAGTGGGAGAGAAGACCCCAGGTGAGGATGGCAGCTCACAGCAGACCCTCCTGCAGAACTTCCTTGTGCCAGTCACTGCTCGAGGACATTGCCTGTAACAACTCAAAACAGCCTTGGCGCACACTGTGTTAGGAAGCGTAGTCACAGAGAAGTGAGCTTGCCCAGGGTCACTCCCTCCAATGAGGAGCCACACTCGGCCTGGTGGTTTGGCTCCAAAATCTGTAACCACTCACTGCACTGCCTCTGGGGAGAGGGGACACGTGGGTCTGATCAGAGAGTAGAGGGAGTGGAGGAGGGAGGCACCTGAGCAGGGGCTGGGGGATGCTGCAGGTTCAGACTTCATGCCCCCAGGGGGCGGGAGGGGTCAGGCCTGCACAGCTGGCTGTGAGCAGAGGGGAGCACTTTACCTCAGTAGGGAGGAAGGTGAGCAGCAGGAGTCCAGCAGGGCGGGATGGGGAAGAGCTTGGGCTGAGGTGGTCCTCCGGCCTCTTTCTCCCCGGCACCCTGCTTCTTGCCCCACGCCCACAACAGCCCCCTTCTAGGAGGTGAGTGCCCCTGGCTGTCGAGGGGCCACTCCTTCCCCATGGCCTACCTGGTATTTGTCCTGCAGGGGCTGAGGGAGCTCGAGATGGGCTCCTGCCCGGGATGGCCTCTTCTGTGCTCCCCCAGGCACGTCTGCACGAAAGCTCTGCAAGGTAGAGGTGGCCCCCAAGGGGCTGCAACTGTTTCATTTTTTAGAGGAGGAAATGGAGCCTCAGAGTCAGGTAACTTCCCGTGGAATCACAGTTTGTAAGGGCTGCAGCAGGGATCCAAGCTGGGGTCTGGGGACTCCCCAGAGGGGTTTTTTAGCAGAGTTGATCACTGACATCCCAAGCCTCGTCTGTAGGCTGAGAGTTTAGGCCCAGCGAGCACCGTGGGTTGAAAGTGGGGAGAAGGGTTTGGTGGATCCACAATGAGTCAGCTAGAGCCTCACACTGAAGCAGGCTTTGGGTGGCTGAAGCCCCCCTCAGACCCTTTACAGCTCCAGGGAGCTTGTGTGGCCCTTTGTGGGGCAGCTGGGACCAAGCCACAGTGGGGACAGCAGCAGCACGGGGTCTGTAGCCATGGGGGCTCCAGGGTGGGCAGGGACAGCCCCTGAGTGGCCTCATCCCACCCTAGTTCTAGACACAGCCGGGCAGGAGGAGTTCAGCGCCATGCGGGAGCAGTACATGCGCACGGGCGACGGCTTCCTCATTGTCTACTCGGTCACCGACAAGGCCAGCTTCGAGCACGTGGACCGCTTCCACCAGCTCATCCTGCGTGTCAAGGACAGGTGAGGGCCTGGGGCAGGGCGTCCCTGCTCCTGGCTCAGAGGGGATCTGGGCCCTGTCAGTCTTCCTGTCTCTCTCTCTCTCACACACAGGGGCCACGTTGAATTCTCTCCCTGTCAGTTCCTCCAGCGCCTACTCTAGTTCTTCCTACGGGGACAAACTGCCTCCAAGGCTTCAAGGGGTCACTCCCTCCTAGCTCTCCTAAACTGCCCCCTCAATCAAGGAATCATCAGTAACATCTTTTTTGTTTTTCAACTCTAATTTAACCAAATTATATTATGTTCAAAGAAAAAGTGAATTTTCTCTCCAGTGTGCATTGTAATTGATTAAATCCCATTTGACTATGAGGCTATAAGCCCCTAATTAAAGGCTCATTTTTTTTAGCATTATGTGGAGTAATTAAATAATCTGGAGCCTGTTTTAAACCCAACTGGTCTTGTCAGTTAATTGGATCTCAAAGAGGCAATGTCAAGAAAATGAAAGGACAAAAAAAAAATAATAATAGGAAGAAAACAGCAAGCTTTGAACAAATCCCGGTAAAGACAGAAAAATCCAGTTAACACCTATTCCAAAGGCAAAGTGTTAATAACTTTGCCAGGCAAAGGGACACACGCACATATATACCCATAAAAATTCGATAGATTAATGGGTTAAGCCCCCCCGAATATGTGAATCTCAAAAGAAAAAACATAAATGCCTCAGATGTTGGAAAATATTCAACTTTCTTGCTAATCAAAGAAATGTAAGGAAATAATGAAGTACCATATTTTACCTGTCAGATTATAATTTTTTAAATGAAAATATCCAGTGCAGCCAAAGATGCTGTGAGGCCATTGTTTCACTCACTTTCGGACAGCAGTCTGGCCACGTACGTCAATAAGCATCTTTAAGACGGACTTGCCTCCGGACCCCATTGCGCAGCTGCTGTTTGTCGGGTGCCCGCTGTGAACCAGGCGCTGGCCCTGGCGCGCTCTTTGCAAGTTGTCGCAGAGGGCCACATCTGAGTGACCAAGAGAAGGAAACCAGGTCTGGGGAGCCAGGCCCTGGCCAGCAGCCCCTCGAGACCTCACTGCTAGCCTGAGACAGGCCGGAGGCTTTAAGCCAAGCCAGCCGGCAGCCTCAGGCCCTTCCCCCAAGCCCTTCCCTCTCTTTGGAGGGGAGGGCAGAAGCGACTGTAGCCTGGCCGACTGGGGAGGGGTGGGGGGCTATGTATGTGTGGCTTGGCTGCCCCACCGTAACCAGGTGTGTGTGTGTGGGGGGGGTGAGACCTCACAGACCTGCTGTTCCTTTGTTTCCCAGGGAGTCATTCCCGATGATCCTTGTGGCCAACAAGGTGGATCTGATGCACTTGAGGAAAATCACCAGGGAGCAAGGAAAAGAAATGGCAACCAAACACAATGTAGGTGTGTGTGTGTGTGTGTGTGTGTGTGTTGGGGGTCAGGGGGTGTGTAAAAGTTGATAGCCCGTCACCCTGCCGTCCTGATCTTCAGAAATGGACTCGGGCCTCCTGGGTAGCCATCTGGATGGCACAGGGCGGCCTCGGATGTGACGGGGGCATATGTGACGGGGGGTATATTTGAAACAAGGTAGTAGACCAGAGAGAAAGCACCTTCTGTCAGTCGTTAGAGGCTCTGGTGTGGGGTCCGGGTGCCTTCCAAATGGCCTGGAGGCTGTGGTGTTCAGCCCACGTCCTGGCCAAGGGCCACTCAGCCCCGCCTAGGCACGGTGGCTTCCTCACTGGGCTGCGCGGCCGGGTTGGCTCCTGCCTGCTCCTGTGAGCCGCCACCTGGCTGTGCTTGGAATGGTCAGGATCAGCTGCTGCTCTCTGCGCCCCGCGCTGTGCCGGGGGAGCATGAACGCTACCTCACAGCCTCTCACAGCCACACCTGCCGTAGGGAGCGTCCCCATTTGCCAAGTGCACCTGAGGGGCACCCCGGGCCCCACAGCGCCTGTCGGCAGACATCTTAATTTGTTTTTCCAGTTTATTGTGGTGCCTGTTTGCCTTCTGGAGGATGCTAGGTGGGCTCCCTGGGCTTCCTCCTCCTCCCCAGCATTGGCTCAGCATGTGGCCCTGGCCTCCTGGGGTCAGTGGTGCCCAAGTTTCCTCTCCCGGCTCCCTACTGCCAGGTGCCCCTCCCCTCGGCCCGGGGGGCCCGCCCTGTGGGTAGAGGACGAGGGCGCACAGGGAAAGAGTTGTGCCTGTGCCTGTCCCTGCCTTCTGTGTTCACTCATTCAGTGGTTCCAGGCCCTGGGAAACAACACTCCCTGCCTGATGATGCTCACTTCTAGTGACAGGAGAAGGACAATAAACAAAGCAAATTAGAGAGCATCCAAAGGTGTGATGGAAACAAGTAAGCCAGGGCAGGGGACAGGGCATGTGTGGTGGGGGGACATGCTTTTCCAAGTAGGTGGCCAGCGGAGGCCTTGCTGGGAAGGGTCCGCTTCAGCAAGGGCTTACAGAGGTAAGGGAATAAGCCGTGCAGGTGTCTGGAGAAGGAAAGTTCCAGCAGGGGGAGCAGGAGGGTGAGTAGTGGGAGGCAAGGGCAGAGAGGTGGTGTGAGGCCTCCTGGGCTTTCACCGTGAGGGAGAAGGGAAACCACTACAGGGTGCTGAGTGCAGACTGACAGGGTCTGACCTACCGTGGAACAGCTCCCTGGTGGCCGCATGGAGAATAGTCTGTGGGGGCAAGGGTAAGAGCAGGGAGACCAGTCCCCGCTGCACAGTGGCCTCAGTTCGGGCTGACAGGGGCCAGTGTGGTGCTCATGAAGGTGGTGAGGAGGGGTTGGAGTCCAGCTGTGTTTCTAACAGAACCAGCAGGATTTGCTCACAGATTGGCTGTGGGGTGAGAATCAAGCGAGGATGAACCCAAGCTTGCAGGCGCGAGCAACGTTCAGGAGACTGGAGTTCCAGTAACTGAGCAGGGAGGGACTCTGAGATTAAGTGTGGGAGGAAGGACCAGGAGCGGCTCGTGGTCCCTTCAGTTTGAGGAGCCTGGTAGATAATCGCATGGAGCAGTTAGGACAGCAGTCACTTGTACCTGCTGCAGGTAAACATGGGACATTATCAGCAGTAGGTGGAGTTTAAAGCCATGACACCCATGCGTAGGCAGGGAAGGGGTGCCGGAGTTGAGGCTGGGAGCCCTGCCGTGTCGTGGTGTGGGCAGATGAAGGGAAATCGCAAGAGAGACGAGCCAAGGCATCAGTGAGGGGTGAGGACCCAAGTGGGAGGTCTTGGGAGCCAAGTCAAGAAGATGCCTCAAGGAGAAGGAGTGGACAACCAAGACAGGAGCTGCTCAGAAGTCTCCAGGCGAGGCCCAGGAACTGACCCAGGTTTAGTATGGGAAACAGGCCTTGTGGAGAGGACACGGGTGTCTGACATCCTGAGCAGAGACAGGCCAGGGGAGCTGGGCTTCACAGTCCTGAGCTCAGTAAATGACCAGTCCCACTGATCTGGGGAGGGTTGGCCAAGGGCTTTCACACACACCTTCTCAGTGTCCCTCCCGGCAGCCCTGGGGGGCAGGGGTGCTGCATGGGCAGCAGCAGCCTCATTTTACAAATAAAGAGAATGAGACATAGGAGGTTAAGTGACTTTGGGGGGCTCACAGCCTGTGATACCTCCCCCCCACCACTAGTGCCCAGGTCCCCAGCCTCTCAGCCTGGTGCTGCTGTAGCTGATGCTGCTGCCCCATTTGTCACTTGACCAAATGACTTTTTAAGCTACTATTAGTGACACCCTGATTTTATAGCTCATAAGGTAAATTCCTCTTTAGCTAAGACAGGTCACTCCACCTAATGCAGGAAGATGGCATTTCCTAGTCCTTTGGTTGAGTTTAATGATACCACTGGTCATTGCAGGGTTTCCCTCAGTTTAAGTCTTGTTGCTATTGAAATCCTGGAATTCTAAGAATCCGGATAATGCACATCAGTGTTTCTTCGTAGAGGCAGGACACCTGGAAAGAAGATGGTCTGGGGACCTGGGGGATGATACAACTCAGGTACTTCTGAGTGATGGGGTGGGACCACAGGTGGCAGTGGTCTGAGACCCCTGGAACTGGGCATTCCCGAGCTGGCAGGAATATAGGATGTGAAGGGGCTCCAGGTAGGCCCCAGCTCCAGCTGCGGGTCCTTTCCTGCATCCCTTATGGACGCATACAGGGCAATGCATGATCCTGACCTCACAGGGGCCTCACAGGACTCTACCAGCCGCTTATCAGGGGCACCTTCCATACCTGGACATGGTGCCCACCCTGAAGGGCTCCCAAGCTGACCTCAGCACCCCCCACCTGTCCACGAGAGGCCCGGAGGGGAGGCAGAACGTGTGCTTGATTCAAACCCTGATTCTCTGCTGGCCGCTGTTGACCTTGGGCAAGTGCCTCACTCTGAGCTCAGTCTCCCCAGCTGCGGAATGGAGAGGCTCACTGATCGCAGAGGGTTAATGTAAGGATTAAATGAGGTTGGGGACATTGAGACCTGGAAATCCAAACAGTCCACGGTCAAACAGCCCACATGGAGGGCAGATTCTATTCGGTGTTATCAGAGGCTCAAATATTTCGAATGAATTATTTCAAAGGTCTGAGCCCTGCCTGTGTGCCCTGTGTGTCTGTTGGCTGCAAGGCCTCCGTGAAGCCACAGCAGTGTGTGAACATCTGACTGCACGTGATGACGATGGATAGGAGATACTGACTGTGTTCTGGGCAGTGACTTACAGTATTCTCCTCTAAAACAACAACTCTGTCCCCCTCCCCATGCATTTTAAGTGTCAATCATTTTTATTTTCTTCACAGTGCTTTTCTTTTCCAAATGTATTGTAATGAAAGGCATTAATTCTGTCATCAGAAAAAAGTTATGAAAAGTAATGCAGTTCTTCCGTCTGATCACAATCGGCTTACTTCCATCTCATCGAGGGAGGCCTGTGCGTGTTTTCCTGAACCGCCCACATGCGGGGTGTGAGCACTTCCTGCCTTTGCGTGGTCCCTGCTGTGGGAGGAGATGGGCGCTGGGGAATGTGTCCTGGCCTCATGGAGCCTTTGTTCTCCACCCTTTGCCAGCCCGCAGCTCGGTGTAGACACGGCCCTGGAAACTAGTCCTATGGGGTCACCTTTGTCACAGCTCCCCATGTGCTGCTCCCTTTCGGCCGGGGTTGCTTCCTCAGCGTTCACTGTGCAGACAGAAACCTCGTGTAAACATGGCCGGGCGCCCAGGCTTGCAGACGCAGACCAAACGAGCTGGGCCCGGCGGGCTTGCCGGGGGTGGCGGCCGGCACGCAGTAGCCAGGCTCACCCGGGGTCGGAGTCCTGCCCGGGGCCCAGCCTGTCCTCAGCCTCTCCTGCCACAATCCCCTCTGGAGGGGCCCAGAAAGAGGGGCGGAAGTCACCACAAGGTAGCAAAACAGGCCTCAGAAAGAACCCTGGATAGGATCAGAATGTGTTTCAGTTTGATCAGTGAAACAGTCTTTCATCTTCAAGTATATTATAAGATCATTTTTATTCTATTTTTAGGGAATTATTAAATATCTCTGTGACCAGAGAACAAGAGGGAATTAGAAAAGCCATCAGTAAAACTTTCCAACCCTACAGAGTGAGAAGCCTCCAAAGGCGTCTGAGGTTGTTGGGGGCCGGGGCCTCCGTGGGGGGCTTTGAAAGCACCTGGGTCCCTCAGAACCTCTGAGGATTTCTAAGGGTGGTGCAGGGCTTTGGAAACCTCGGTGTCACTTTGACCGCGTGAGCTTTGCCTTCCAGATTCCATACATAGAAACCAGTGCCAAGGACCCCCCTCTCAATGTCGACAAAGCCTTCCACGACCTCGTCAGAGTCATTAGGTGAGTGCCACCGCCTCCCTAGAAACAGGCCCCTGCCGCAGGGCGGGTACCTGGCCACAGCCGCAAGGATTGAGGAAGCAGCTCCTGCCCTGAGGCCATGGGCAGTTCTGGGCCTGGTTTGGGGTTTCGTGTCCCTCCCTCCATTTCTTTCCCTCGCCCTTTCCATCCTCCTCTGCCCAACCACAAACAGGCGTGTCGGTGCCACTGCTGCACACTGCTCAGTGGCGGTGCCTCCCTGCTTGGGGCAGCGGCTCGGGCTCCCTGGCAGGCAGCTCCCTCCAGCCCGTCTGTAGTGTTCTCCCCACACCAGAGCTTTCGACACGGAACAAAGTGGATCCCTTTCCTCTTCCCTGCCCTTTGACATTTCCCCTCAGCAACCAAAGTTTTGACTCCAGGGCTCAAATTTCAGGGGCGTCGCACACGTATCCTTTCTCGACCCCACACACTGCGAGTGTCCCAGTATTGTCAGCAGTCCTACTGTGTTCCTTTGCATGGTCAGGGGCCAGGCCTTGGTCACCTCACGTGCTCGTGACTGAAGCAGCCTCCTGGCCGCGTGCCCTGCCGCCCACCCATCCCGTTTCCCGGTTTCAGCACGCAGAGCAGCCCACACAGCGTTCTCAGACCCCACGCGTTCAGCCTGCGGCCTTATGCTGGCAACTCGGAGGGTGCTGGGGAGGTGTGAAGTCAGACCCGGGGCTCTGACAGTGTCCTTCCCTATTTGCCACCCCTTAGCCCCCCAAACGCATGCAGCAAGCTTGTTTTCTCGTCACTCCCCAGCATTGTGGGGAACGCCGCCGTCTTCACTGTATGTGCTTGCAGTTTCGCACTCTGGAGCTGACTCCCTGGGGCATTTGCCTCCACTTAGGATGCACCACTGCTGCATAGCCTGTGCCGTTGCCTGGGTGTGGACCTGCAAATCCAAGGGCAGGTTTTTGACATGGGAAAAGTTAAGAGAAAATGTGTAAAAGGGTTTTGCACTCAGCTGACCTGCCATTTCATTAAAAATATGAAGCACAGAAAGAGAGGCCAAAACTGTACAAAACATAAAACACGACGTTGCTCATGGTTTACAGCATAGCATCATGTCAGCAGTTCCCATCAGTGGGGTGATTTAAGTGTGTCCCTCCTCTCCCTCCCCAGTTTCATTGCTCAGGAGATGCTGTCGGCCGGGCCCTCCTCTGGCTGGGACAGCAGCACCTCTGAGCCCCGCCCCACCCGCCTCCCCTTCCAGAACGCGCCGCCTCTGCTGCAGAACCAGGGCAGAGGGGGGAAAGGGGCAGAGCAGAGGCAAAACCCATTCCGACTTTGTCCTTCTGTCCTTTATTGTTTCAAAAGGCAACAGATTCCAGAAAGAAGCCAGAAGAAGAAGAAGAAAACCAAATGGCGGGGAGACCGGGCCACTGCTGGCACCCACAAACTGCAGTGCGCGATCTTGTGACGGGCCCGGGGCCCGGGGCACAGTAACAGTGGCCTGGCCAGCCCTCGGGACCCTTCGCTGCCTAACTGCACTGAAACCATTTCTAACCACCACCCTTGGCACAGGACTTGGCACGGGAAGGGAGAAGGGGAGGGTGGGCAGGGAACAGACAGCGTCTGGCTTTGCCCAGAGGGCTCGGGCTTTCCTGTCCCTCACAAGGGACAAGGAAGGCACCCTGTGAACAGAAGCAGCACTTCCAAGCCCCCCATCTGTTGACTCAGTCTGGTTCCTCCCTGTCTCGGTGGGTGTGTTGTTTCTTTTAACTCCATAGCGTGGGTTTGATGTGGCAGTGTTTATCCACATACAAAGTACAAAACAAGCCATGAACAAGCCTCCTTCCCTTGCCCCCAGTCCACAGTGTCTGAGCTTGGGTGTATTTTGTAGATTTTTAAATTATTTTAGTGATTATTATTTTATTAAAGGGGTCTGGGCCCACTGCCTGGTGAAACTTCAGGTTTTCAGCAGACCTCTCTGGTCATATGTCTGGAATATTGTTGTTTTTTTTTTTTAACTGAGTTTTCCCAGCAGTGCCAAAACTCAACTCCGTGTGAAAGTAGAGTGACAGAGAGGACAGAAGTTAACGGGGATGGTGGCTGCAGGGAAACAGACCCTACTCATGGCCTAGAAACTGGAGAGGAGAGAGATGTGCTTACCTGGACGTTTTGCTAGGATTGAGGATGCAGATATTAGAAAACAGAATTTTATTTTGCTGAGGGGAGTGGCTGGCACAAGCGTGTCAGTTCTAAAAGGGGTTTTCACTATTCTGGAAATGTATAAACTAAACTGGGTTGATTGGCTGTGCAGAAGTGTTGATTTTTCAGACAGTGTAGGTTAAGTTCTGAGTTCTTCCCCGCTGTCTGAGAGGGTTTCTCCAATCTGTCTCTTACTGATTTCTCATATCACCTGTGCTGCTTGGTGCCTCTCTGATACAAACACATTGACACATCAAGGTAAGCTCATGTGGACACCATCCAGAAAACTCGAGTTCATGCCGAATCTTCACCAAACACGATCCAATACTGTTATCACTAATGCAGCACCAACACCTGAAGCCATTTTCCCTTTGAGTCAACAGTCTACTACCCTTGTAAGCCCAATAAATGAGCAAAAACCTTCCAGTATTTGCAAACTTAGTATTAGGTTGCCTTTTTGGCAATTTTTATTAACCTGTTGGATCTTGACTATCACATGCTCAGAGGAGAAAGGGAAGTTGGGCTGATGGCGTGGCTCCCATACACCTTCTGCAAGGGGACGGTCCCCCAACCCCCTGCCGAGGCCCACCTCTGTCTCTGGTGCTGCTGCTGTGAGCCAAAGACTGGATTGATCCAGCCAGGGTGGGGGTGGAGGGGCAGCAGGAACAACAGTGGACTCCTGAGAGAAAGTTGAAAGATGAGGAAGATGAGGTGGCACAGCTAGTGACCTTATTTTCCAGATGTTACAAATCAGGTCGCTGTGCAGACAAGAACATCACCGGCAAGTGGCCTGGCCACTCTGGAAAAAGAATCCCGAGGAAAGCGAGTGCCCAAATGGATGTCAGGACACTCGGATTCTTCTCCAGTTCTGAGATGTGCCGAGTTCCTAACTCAGCGAGGTCCCCAGCGCCGAGGGGCCCAGCTGCTGCAGAAGGAAGCAGTTGGGACTTGTTAGTTGGAAATCAAACTTCTTATTTGTCTAAATGGCCCCTTTTTTATTCCTAAAAGGAAAGATAAGAGAGAACATTCCAGATGAGGTGCTTCAGTTTCCCAAGATCCTGTAACATTAATAGGTATTTTAAACACTAAAAGGACAAGGCCCTGACCAACCCTTACGCTCCCCTACGCCGCGACTGCAGCAGGCACGAGTACAGTTCCACGGCAGCAGCAGACTGGAGGTGAGGAGGAGGGAAGGCAGGCGGGCAGCAGTGAGGATGGAGAGGCTTCGCATGGAGAGCGTGGTGGAGTGGGACAGAAAGCCCTGCGCAGGGTGGCGTCCACTGCTGGGAAACTTCTAGCAGCACCAGCACACGCCCTGCTCACTGTGGAGCTGCGTCTCCCCGCCAGCTCTGAGTGCGGATCTTATTGGAAGCATATCAGGCAACTCAGCCATATAGGTAGCCAAACATTGGGGTTCCAACCACTCTTGGCCCCTCCTGCAGAAGGGGTGCTGCATCTGGCCCACAGCTTAACTCCACAGTTAAGCTGTGCCAAGGGGAGACTGGTTAAGGGTTGGCCTCCTGCAGCTATTGGGCTGACAGTAAGCTTTCTTCTCCCGTGACCTCATTTTCCACTTAGGTGAGATGGGTAAATAACACACCATTTTTAGACCTGGGCCCTTGTGACGGAGGCAGCTTCCAGATAGGCCACAGCAGAGTGTACCCTGGGGCATCTTCTCCATCATCGCCTAAGAAGGTCAGTCTGGGGAACCGGGTTGGCCATGCAACACCATGACCAAGGAGCCCACTGGGACTTGTGGCTGTGTTGACATTCTCGTGTTCCCACTAGTTTTCCAAAGAATAGTGCTGCCTACAGGTCCCCTGGAGCACACTCTTCCTGAAATTCCCTCACCCCATGCCTTTGCCATTGTGTGCTCTCAGATTTCCTTCACTGTTCTGAAACTCTCCGTAGAGGGCTGCTTTTCTCCGCAGAGGTCATCCTGGCCATCCTCCCCGTCCCCACAGCCTGGGGCCATGGCCACTTGCTTCCCACACACCTTGCTACATGGGATGCTTGGAGAGTTTCTCTTAGCACTTTGCCCACCACCTCATGGCGCTTGCTTCAGAGAGGGCCGGGTTGGCCTAGTGGGGCCTAGCTCACTTTACCAGGAGATGCGACCCACTCACACGTGGCAACTCTAACCCTATTGCTCCTTAGACATGTTACAGCAAATCTAGAGCCATAAACAGGTTTCCTCCTTTGGGTTTGAAATTCCATTTTGGATTTACTTAGAATGAAAGATACTTGAATTATTGAGCGCCTGTGAGCGCCCAGCTTGTTTCACAGTGTTAACAGGTGGCCATTGTCGTGAAACGAGAGTGATCCCTGAAGATCTCAATGATGCTTGAGCCTTTTATGTAACTTTTTATTAAGTCTTTGTGTATCTTGACTCATTAATAAAGAAAAGAAATTAAATACTTATCTGTCTTATTCCTCTTATTCAAACATTCCTAAAGTTTTGCTGAGAACATTGTAAGCTGTCAGTGTTTTGCCCAGAACACCCACCTATTATGGAGCATGACCTTGGGCTTTGCCAAACCTAAAGTAAGGAAGAGATCACTAGTCTCCTTCCTGCATGGAGGATGAAGGCAGGTTAGCACAGCATTTTAATTTTATTTTATTTTTTAAAGACGAGGTCTCACTATGTTGCCCAGGCTGGACTCCTGGGCTCACGTGATGCTCCCACCTCAGCCTCCCAAGTAGCTGGGACTACAGGCACACACTACCATGCCCAGTTTTAGCATGACATTTAGGGGCACCTGCCTCTTGATGCTGGGCAGACATGGATTCCAGCTCTGCCACCAACCTTTATGTGCCTTTGAGCAAAAGACCTGCTTTAGTTTTCAGCTGCTCTGCCTGTGAATAGGACGATTGGACGCACCTCCTAAGTAGCTCGAGGACTAAAGCTAAATGTAGGCGTGCGGTGAGGAGGCCAGACATGCTGTTCTTTGTACAGGACACCTATTGGGTTATCTGCCTGACGTTCTTTTTCACAGAAACTAAACCCCCTGCCTCCATCCACAGGGTTATATAGTCTTTTGTACAATGTGATTTCATTTCTTTGTTGATGGAATCTAATCGGTACTTGACCAAGCTGAGCTTTTTGGGATTCCTTTTCCAAGGAGTAGAAGCCAAATCCCTCTCCTGATACCTCTTTGGGCAACTCTAGTTGAAACATGTAAGTAAACTTGGGGGCTGGAGGATGCTTCTGGTGCCCTCTGGGCTGGGGGCAAAGAAGCTGGGACTGCAGACTGGAGGGGAGAGGGGGAATGTGCCTGGCTGCTGCCCATCCATCCATCCATTCATTCCACAAGTGTGTACTGGGCCCTGCCATACGCCAGGCAGTGGGCTGAGTGATAGCTGTGTGGTGGTGAACAGGGCAAGGGGTCTTCTGATAGTCAGTTTTTTCTTTCCTCCTCCTTGTTAGTTTCCTGTGGCTGTTGTAACAAATTACCACAAACTTAGTGACTTAAAGCAGAAATGCATTCTCTCACAGTGCTAGAGACCAGAAGTCCAAACTCAGTGTCACTGGGCTGAGATCAAGGTGTCAGCCAGGCTGCACTCCCTCTGGAGGCTCCAGGGGAGAAGCTGCTCCTTGCTTCTCCCAGCTGCTGGCATTCCTTGGCTTGTGGCCCCCTCACTCCAATCTTCAAGGCCAGTATCTTCAAGTCTCTCAATTTTCCACGCTCACATTGCCTTCTCCGTGCGTGTCAAATCTCCCTCACTCTCAGCTGATGCTTCCTCCGTCACTGAGGAAGCTGAAGGCAGCTGGACAGGATTTCCAGACTCCTCCCTCCACCTTTCCCCACTTACCTGCTTGGTTGTTCCAGAGGAAGCCTCCACGCTCCTGGCTAAAACAAGCCCTGCCCCTGCACCCTAGAACACACCAGGACGTTCGTGGGGCACTTCACCCCTCTCCTGAACATCAATTTTTCCTCTACTGGATCTTTCGCAGCTTAAACATGAACAAAACTTTTTTTTGGCCCAATTCCTCTGCCAGATACCACTTGCTTCTCTGCTCTCTTTTACAGGCAACTGTTTTAAGTGAGTAATCTGTACTCACTGTCATGAATTCCTCTCTTTCCTTTCTCTTTAAACTGCTCCAAATGAGTGTCCACTCGCCACTCTGCCACCACCACAGTTCCCAAAGTCAGCACTGGCCTCCATCTGGCTAAATTCAGTGTCTGGTCCTCGGTCTTCTCATACTGGACCTCCCTGCAGCAATGACACAGTCACTCCCTCTTCCTTATTAAACTTCCTTCCACTGGCTTCTAGGATGCTGCCGTCTCTTGGTTTTCCTCCGTCACTGGTCACTCTTAGTCTCCTTTGCTGGCTCCTCTAACACTTAACCTGTTAACTCTGGAGCACCTGAGAGCTCCTCTCTGCCTGAACACTTCCTTCATGATCTCACCCCGTCTTGAGACAGAAGCATTTCATGTGCTGATGGCTCCCATCGCGAATCTCCAGCTTGAAACTCTCCCAAACCCCACTCATGTGGCCAACTGCCGACTTGACATCTCCACTCGGATGTCTCAGGTACAGTGACTCAAAGTTAATGTCCGAAACAGAATTCCTGATTTACACCCTCCCACACCTGCTCTACCCTTCCCCAGCTCAGTTAATGGCAGCGCCGTGCTTCCTGGTACTCACGCCAAAAGCCTGTCCTTCATACCTCTCTGTCTCTTGCATCTCACATCCAATCTGCCAGCAAACCCTGACTCCACCTGCTAACTGTATCCAGAATCTGCCCAGTTCTCACCACCTCCATGGCCCACATTCAAGCTGCCGCCATTCATGCCTGCATGTTACCTCCCTGCAGTTCATTCTCAATACAGCAACCAGAGAATTTTGGGTAAAATGGAAGTCAAAGTATGTCTCTGCTCTGCTCAAACCCCCCACCCCAATGGCTCCCCCATCTCATTTTTACGATGTGTCAGAATGGACTGAACACCTAGTAACGGGCTGATACTCATTAGCCACAAGGAAGGCGCTGTCAAATATGCCAGATCCTTCGAGCGACACACACTCACTGAGCTCTGAGCTCCGCATCAGGGCTATGGAGAACATTAAACTCAGTCACCATGTCTCAGGGCTCACAGGCTAATGGGAATGATGAGCTGTGGTGACCTGTGCAGTAAGAGGTATCCCTTGACGCAGGGGAGCTGAAATGGGGCTCTCATAAATCTCAGTCTCTATAAACCTCGTACTCAATAGATGAGAAGGTTGTTCGCTGACCAAACATTTAGTCACATTTGGGGCCCGCTAATTGCATCACTTTTGAAGATTAAAGGTTTCACTTTCTAAAGCATGCCCAGGTTCCTAGGTCCATACCAGGACTACTTTAAAGAAAGTCCACCTCCATCTCCGCACACTTCTAAAGAGGCTGTGGATAGAGTTCCCAGGTGTCAGAGATGTTGGCATTGTCACCTCCCTGGAGCTGGTTGGAAATGCAGACTCGGGCCCTATTCTGACCTTCCGAATCAGAATCTGCATTTTAACAAGATCTTTAGGTGATTCATGTGCACAATAAAGTTTAGGTGGCCTCTACCCCAGAACATCAAGCTCCCTGCATGGAAACGAAATCCAGCCCTGGACTCAGTGTGCCTCAGGACCCAGGTCAACTTCATCCAAGCAGAGGAAGCCTCATCTGCATTCCTATAACAGAGAGTTCCCTCCTCTGCCTTTAACAGCTGCAAGATTCTGCGGAGTGAGGAGGTGGTGAGCTCCAAAGTATCCTCCCACGGTCAGCACCTGCTTCCTTTAATTATGGGAAGTTTTTACACAGAGGCAAGTGGACTCCCAATTTGCTTCTCAAACACTTGCATTTTTCTTAAAATGTGTACAACTGTGTTAAATGTAAAAAACACGAGAAATCTAACTATCTGAGCTGAGAACTAGAGGCTGTGTTCGTCAAGCACTCTGAAGGGTGGGATATTCTCTGCAAGCTGGAGATACAGTCATTCCCTAGGATTTTCACTTTGCTAGCTGCTGGGCTCCAGCATCACACCAAATAGCTCATTACCATGCTAATGTGAACATTTGAACATAAAAAAGGAAAGCTGAGTTTGAGCAAAGAACTGACAGATGCTTTCTGTGAAATGTACATCCTGGCAGTTATGGAGTAAACCATTAACTCTGACTCATTCCAGCCTTCTAGTCAGTTATGAGACCTGCACCTGGGCTAAGATCATTGGACAAGTGGTTCTCAAAGTGTGTCCGCCAGACCAGCAGCTCCTGCGTCCCTGGGGAATTTGTTAGAAATGCAAGTCATCTAGCTCCACCTACTGAATCAGAAATTCTGAGGTAAGGCCCAGCAATCTGTGTTAATTAAACCCTCCAGGAGATTCTGATGCTTTCTAAGGTTTGAGAACCACCGAATTATAATAGATAAATTTAGGTAAAAATAAAAGTGCCTAACACCAGAAGGTAAATAGCAGCTTGGTTTAATCTTACATTCAAGACAGCTGCTGGCTCTCTGGTCAAAGTTGCCCAGGTCCTTCCTCTTTCTTTCCTGTGTCTGATTAATGAGGGTCCCTCAAGGTCTGGGATCCAGGGACCTCATTACAGGGGTTGTTAACCTTGGCTCCATGGGGTTACAGGTAGGGTGGCTGACACCCCTGAAACACAAGCAAAATTATGTATCTACATGCATTTTTCTGGGGAGAAAAATCATGTTTTATCAGATTCTTGCTGTACCACTGAGTGTTTCCAGCATGAAAATTAACCAGCTTCTTGAACTTTTTCTTACTGCAGGCCCTTCTGGTAGTTTCGCAGCCGCAGAGAGTGGAAAGAGGAAGTGAAAGGAGCATAGAGCCATCTACTCCACAACTTCTAAGAAATTCTAAATTGTTCACTTGCTGGACACGTCCCTGAATTTGCTCCCACAGCATCCTGGGGGAAAGGAGGTGGCTGGGCTGCTCTCTTGTCTCAGTTCCCCTGCACAACCAAGTGTGTGGCCCACATGTGACTTACCCGCTCCCTTCCCCACTGTGGTTAACACCACTTGCCTCTCTGGCCCTCAGCACCCTGGTCCAAAGGTGGCAGAGGAGCAGAGGAAATTCGGTGTGCCATGAGAGCTCCAGGACTGTGGCAACCCATCACCAGGGTGGGATCCCGGCAGAGAAATGGGCACAGGGGAGAGACGTAAGGGATGTAGAGGAAGCGCTTGAAATCAGATGCCATCAACTTGAATTCCAATTCATAACCACCTAGAGCAGTGTTTCAAAACTTGGGCTGTGTATTAGAACCACTCCAGGAACTTGGAAAATAATCCTGCTGCCCAGACAATACCTTCAGAGTCTGGTGTGATTGGCCTGGGTTGGGGCCATCAAGATGTTTTAAAGCTTCGCAGGTGATTTGATGTGCAGCCACAGCTTGAGCCCACTAGCCGGGCTGCATTTTATTCTTGTCCTTTGAATACCAGGCTTTTCCGTAATCATTGGTTAATTAAAAAATAGTTGCCCGTGCTGGGCGCAGTGGCTCACACCTGTATTCCCAGCACTCTGGGAGGCCGAGGCAGGAGGATTTCTTGAGCTCGGGAGTTCCAGACCAGCCACAGCAAGACTCCCTCTCTACTAAAAAAAAAAAAAAAATTGAAAAAATTAGCCGGGCATCATGCATGGCACACTCCTGTAGTACCAGCTACTCGGGAGGCTGAGACGGCCGACATCAGCCCCGCAGTGAGTTAGATACGCGTCTCTCAGATTCTCTCAATCTCATTTGCTTCCTTTAGCCATAATCCCGTAATCTCATCCTAGGGTGAAATATGGTTTCAACTATTAAAGGGATGACCAAAGCCTCCAGTTTGCTCACCGCTGAGGAGTTTCCTAGGACACTGGACTTTCATGGCCAAATCCGGTACAGTGCCTGGCAAACCAGGAGCATTGCTCACCCTACTGGTAAGAATAAAATTTTCACCCTGTTCTGTAATAATAGGACTACCAACTATAAATTAGCTGGTGGTCCCCAATCTTTAGCAACCATCACAATCAGCTGGGCGGCTAGTTAAAACACAGACTTTTAGGATTTAGCAGTTCTGGGTGGGAGCCTGAGAATTTGCATTTCTAACAAGTTTCCAGGTGATGTGATATTGCTGGTCTGAGACCACATTTCGAGAACCCTGAATTAGCTAATCCACATTACACATTTAGCAGAAGGCTTGGCACAGAGTAAATGCCCAAGAAATACAAGTTATCAGCTAACATTCTGTTGAGCACTTACTGTAAGCCAGACCCTATGCTAGTTCCACATATTATCCCACTGAATCCTCGTAACGACCCTGTGGGGTAGGTGATGTGATGCTTGTTTTACAGAAAGGGAAACTGAGGTCTAGGGACAGCTGGAAGTGACTGAGCCTGGACATGCCCCCAGTTCTGACTCTGCCGCCTGAGCTCCATTCACCCCTACTCCCAACCCTGCCATCCAGAGACTGAGCTAGTCCCAGCTAGCTTGCCCACCCCTTTTAAATTTTAACTTTATTTGGAGGAAACTCCAACATCTCCCGCATCTCCGCCTTCTCCCACGTGAGCTGAGTCCAGATCAACTTCCCCTGGATGACTCAGCAGCAGCATTCTGAACTTCCATGACGGTCATTTTCCAGAGACTCTCCTCCGGGGGCAGCCCTTGCTGTGGTCTTGGACACCACCTCCAGTTCCGTGCCCCTGCTGCCTTGCCCTAGCCTCCGTCTGAGAAAGTCCCAGCCAGGACAACCCAACAGTCAGCACAGCGGGCGAGACCCAGGGGTCTGGAGCGTGAGCACAGTCCAGGGGCCTCTGGCCTGCAGCCCAGCGGGACACCCACATCCCTGGACTATGACCCCGGCGCTGCTCCCTTGGAAGGAGCCTGTAGGCTGAGGCTGCTGCAGATGGATCCCTCCATGCGAGGCACTGCAACTGTTTTTCTTGTTAACATAGTAATTTCTCCCTTCTACCCCCCAGATAAATCCAAACTTTTGGTTCCTTCTTTGTGGTTGGCATTGCTGAGGTTTCTGGTATTACTGGTGCACAGAGGCTGTGTGGGGTGAGTCAAGTGCACAGGCTGCCTGGATCTCGCCCAGCTATGCTGCTGACTGACAGCTTCAGGCAAGTGGTCCAAACCCTCCACGCCTTGATTTCCTCTTTTGTCAAATTGGGCTGATGATCACAGTACTTAATTCTTAGGGCTATTGAGCTATTGTTAGATTTGAATTAAATACAGTCATGCACCAAATAATGACATTTTGGTCAATGACAGACTATATGTACGAAGGTGGTCCCATTAGATTATAATCTTTACTGTACTCTTTCTGTATTTGTCTATGTTTAGATACAGATACTTACCCTTGTGTTACAGTTGTCTACAGAATTCAGTACAGTAACATGCTGTGCGGGTCTGTAGCCTGGGAGCAGTGTCTACACCATACAGCCTAGGTGTGTAGTAGGCCACACTATCGAGGTTTGTGTAAGTGCACTCTGTGATGTTTGCACAACGATGCAATCGCCTAATGACACATTTCTCAGCACATATATCCATTGTTAAGCAATGCATGACTGTATATACATTCAGAATTGTGGCTGGCACATAGAAACTCTATTTAAATGTTAGCCAGGATCCCAGAATCAAATCAGTAAATATTTCTGGAGTGTCTACTAGTAAGTACAGCCACCATTTATTGAAACTTAGCACGTACCAGTCATTGTGCTTGGAATGGGTCACCTCATTTAAGGCTTGGAGGAGCTCGGTGACTTGCCCAAGCACACTCCCCTTAGTAAGAGGGGTGCTCGGCTCCCAGTCCAGGCTGACCTGTCCAGCAGGACTCCCTCTGCCTCTGGTGGGGCAGGCCCTGGGCTGGGCATTCAGCAAGGAGTCTTGGCCTCCCCCTCATCCTCCGACCACAGCCCCGATCTGCCCTCCCACCTCTCCTCTGCCTGCCTCCCCTGCCCCTCCCTAGATGCTTCTTACCCTGTCGCCCTCACCTCTCCTGTATCCCAGGGCTACTCTGAGCTCTGCTCTTGCCCAGCTCCCCTTGTTCAATCAAAACAGATTCAGCCCTCATAGGATGCAATTTGGCGTCCAGTATCAGCAGGCTTAAGATCCTCTATCCTGGGTGGGGTGTGGTGGCTCATGCATCTAATTCTAGCACTTTGGGAGCTTGAGGCAGAAAGATTGCTTGAGGCCAGGAATTGGAGACCAGCCTGGACAACATAGCAAGACCCCATCTCTACATAAAAATTTAAAAATTAGCCGGGCATGGTGGCATAAGCCTATAGGCCCAGCTACTCAGGAGGATCACTTGAGCCTACGAGTTCAAGGTTGCAGTGAGCTATGATTGTGCTGCTGCACTCCAGCCCAGGTGACAGAGTGAGACCCTGTCTCTAAAACAAAACGACAAAAAAAAAAAACCTAACAACAACAACAAAAACAATCTTCTATCCTGAAAATACTATTCCTAGGACCCTCTCCTAAAGAAATAATCAAAGATACAAAGAATGATGAACAAAGACGATCTTCACTTTATAAGATACAAAACTGTAAATGAATGATAATTGGGGAATGATTAAATAATGCTGTACCCATAGAATGGAGGATTGTGCAGCTAACATGTGACAGCAGAAGAAATGTTTGTTTCCTGCACTTTCACCATCCCTGAATGTTAGCATCTTTTTTGAAATCTTTGCTTAGTAGAAATGTGAAAAAAATGGCATCCAGTTTCTATTTTCATTTCTTTGATTGGATTTTTAAGGCTTCTCAATATTTGTTCCTTAAAAATTGCCTGTTTATGCCCCTTCAATTTTCTGTTGAAGATTTCATTTTTCTTATTGGTTTTTATGTATTCAGCTTATTGAACACTTATATGTCATATTTATTGGGAGATTTTTTCCTAGAATATAATTTCTTTTTTCATTGTATCAACGATTTCTTTTCACACTATAGATGTTAAGTTTATTCCAGGTGGGAACCCAAAAAGTATGCATAGGACAGAACGTGGTTAATGCAAAACTTAGGCTTGTAATACAACAGCTGCCGGAGTCTGGGGAGTCCCTGGACTTTGTAGATCTGGCAGAGGGCGGCAGCCGGCATTCCTTCCCCCTCCCTCCCCGATAGAGACCAAGGCCATCCCTCGAGCTCCTGATAAGGACACAGCCAGAACAGAAGGATGGATGCCACTGGGGCAAGGGGGTCGTAGGGGTTGGTTGTTTGAAGAAGAGTTTACTACAAACAGCTGTTCTGCCCACTGTCCTTTGCTGCACGTAGTAGGAAGCGATTCTTCAGCTGTCAGTTTGGCCCAGAAACAAAGAACTGAACAGGGCTGGTGGGAGGGGGTCAGCCATCCCCATTTATAAAAACCCTCACTAAACCCCCTTCCATGCTGACTCTCTTTTCGGACTCAGCCCACCCGCACCCGGGTGAATAAACCATCCCCGTTGCTCTCACACAGCCTGTGTGTGAAATGTGTCCTTTGGGTCATTCATTAACCCTTTCAATAGACATTTTAAATTTTAAATGTTCAAAGCTATTATTTTCTCCTTCTGGTTTTTGTCTTCGGTGCAATGCTAACAGGGTCCTTTCTCATCCAAATACTATAATATTTTTTGATACATTTATGGTTACACTCCTCTTTTACAGATGACTTCCTGGCCATAAAATAAGGAAATGCAATGTTCCATACCTCATCCCATTACCTTGAAGATTAAATGAACAAATTTATGGAAAGCTTTAGAAACAATAACTGGCACATAGTACCAGTTATTGGTACTATGTTGTTGTTAGCTATTACTAATTTAAACTTTACTTCATTGCAAATTTAGTCTGGAGTTAGGTGTAAAGTAGCTTTGTGTTATGCCAATTGTCCCAACACCATTTATTCAATAATATATCCTGTGCTCATCAAGAAGCCTGTAGCTGGAATGCAATCTTTTTGCTGACCCCAGCCCCGGGGGGACTTCCCTTTACAGAGTCTGCGCTGAGGGGGAGGTTATTCCAAACTTCCTTGCTCCTCCTCTCCCAGTACTCTCCCCCTGCCAAGTTCACCATGGGTTTCCGAAGGCTGGGCTGCAGAGCCAGGACACGCTCAGTCTGACTGCCCTCTCCTTGCCCAGCCCAGGTTCAGGGTGTCAAAGTCAACATAAAAATGTGGAGACAAATCTCTAAATGTAATGTTTTATTTGGGAAGCAAAAATTGCTATGTGGGACATACACATATTTATGTCCAAAGAACAAAGAAAGTGTTAGGGTGGAAAACTTAGTAGGTACTCACACGGTGGGTGGAGAAAAATTCTCCCACAGAGATTAGGATATAAAAGTATAAAATTTATTTTATCATTTTAGAAGGGGCGAGACAGAGAAAGAGTGGGAGAGAGAAAAGGGAAATTAAGGGAAAGAGAGGGGAGTGGGGTGGTGAGATGGAGAAAGAGGGATGGTGTTGCACCCAGGAAAACAGAAGGGAGGTGCACGCCCAAGGCCAGGTAGCTTGTTGTTTTTATGGGGACAAAGAGAAAGAAAAAAAATAGTGATTGTTGTCGGTTGGTAACAGAAGCAGCTGTGGAGTAATTCTCAGGAGGCAGCTGTAAGACATCAGGTTGTCCATCTTTTCTGTTTTGTTTGTTTGTTTGTCCCTGGAGACTTGGTTATCTCCGAAACGCAGTCAGGTTTATCCACTGGGAATGTGATCTTGCCCCTGAGATATTGTTTTGGGCAGGAAACTGAGGCCTGGAGTTCCCACCCCTGTTGTCCTCAGGAACTCCTTAAGGCTATAAAACAAATGTAAAAGGCAATGAGCTGATGATCATACAGAGAAAGATCTACATTTCTTTCTCTCTGTTTGGCTCTTTTTTTTTTTTTTTTGAGACAGAGTCTCACTCTGTTGCCCGGGCTAGAGTGCATATATTTAGTTGGTCAATTAATTTCTTTCTATTATTAGTAGAGACGGGGGGGTCTCGCTCTTGCTCAGGCTGGTTTCAAACTCCTGACCCCAGAGTGCTAGGATTACAGGCGTGAGCCACGGGGCCCGGCCTGGCTCTTTTTAGATATTGTGAAAATGGAACCCCGCAGGGTGTCTGTCAGCTAAGGAGAGAGAGGTTTTCTGTTGTTATTTTGTTAGCAAGATTGACCATCCTTTCAGGAAGGTTGGAGGTATTATAAAAAGGAAAAATGTTATGAGTTGCTCTTTAGGAAAGTTCCTTGGCACTAGCAGGCTTTTGGGGAGCTGGCAAGCTCTGATGGGCGAATGAGGGCCGTGGGTAAAACTAGTCTTAGAGTAGAAGCAGGTGGTTTGGGTAGCCATCAGGTAAAACTAGTTTCAGGTTACAACCAACAGGCAGTTTCAGCAGCCCGATTTGCAGAGAATTACATGTGCCCTGAGTGCTTTTTGCCCCTGGACCCCTCAACTCTGATTTAGTTGGGTAAGACAGGAATGACCCAATTAGTATGATAACTTTCACAAGGGTCTCATAGCTTCAGTCCTTCTACAAACCCTCCCTCTTTCCCTTCACTTAGGCGTCTGGTGCCAATGAGGATCCCATTTTCTCTAAGCCTTCCCCGCAGCCCATGGAGTCCGCTTGGCCAAGGTCATCAGTGGCCCTCCTCCCAGGCCGGCGTGCCAGGTAAGAGCCAAGGGGAGGACAGTCCCTCCGTCCAGCTCTGGGTGGTGGCGAGGGGTGGAGGTGCTTCTCTCCCTTGGAGGAGACACGGATTTCTGTCCACTGGAAGTTCCTGGGCCCACGTAAGGGCCAAACTTCGTTGGTCTGAAGTTCAAGCAGTGTTAAGTCCTCTCTATTCTTAACATTCACCTCTGTTGGAAGTTCTTCAGAAGTAACACACATTCTTTCTGGAGACCTGGTATCAAAGGTTAGGGAAAGAGATGGGATTCATTGATGGACAAGCCTCTTTTTGTTAGGCAAAGAACTGAAATACCACTTTTTGAGACCTCACTCTGTGCTGGGCAGGGCCAGAGGCTGCACAGCCCTGGGGCGCTTTGATGTGGCATTTGTGTGAATGGTGCCTCCTGGTCTTCACGGCCCCAAGGCATGTGCTGAGAGCATTTACTATGCTAATTCTTACTGTATCCCAGAAGACAGTAGACCTCTCTCAGACAAGGAACTGAGCTTCAGAGAGGTGAGTAACTCTCCCAAGATCTCACAGGCCTGATCAGCAAAGCCAGGACTCAGACCTAAGTGTGTCTGACTCCATTCCATGCTAACCCCAGACTGGGATCAGAGGACATTTCCTCATTAATTAGGTGGCCTTGGGCAACTTATTCCAACTCTATGGGACTGGGATTCCTTGTTTGAAAAACAAAAGTCATATGAGTACTTAGCTGTAGGGTTGTTGGGAGGGGTAAAAGGAATTAATGCATTCAAGGAGCTTAAACTAGTAGCTGACATACACACAGAAAGCTCGCAATACTTCATAATTGCTATTTTTAGCATTACCAGATTATAATTGTAGCAGCAGTCTCAGTTGATATGCTCCCTGTTTGAGGTTCCCCAGACCAGCTCTAGAACACCTGGGAAGCTGGACCAGTGCCCCTCTTGTCCACCAAATGGCACCATTGCAGAGTGGATGGGTCCCTTTCCAACTAGATCCTTGCTCACCATTTGTAGGGAAGCCCTCCAGCGCCCACAGAGGCCTGGAAGAGAAACAGGAAGGGGGATATCAAAGGTCAGACCCCTCCACCCACCTGCTTCCTGCTCTCACGCCTGCCCTCTAGGACTTCTTGCCCTCTGGAGCTGCTTGTACCCAGATACATGTATACATTAGGGACCCAGTGTCTGGGGATAGCAAGTTCAGCATTTGTATTTGCCAAATGCTTTGCACAGGGCCAGGCCAAGGAACCTTCTCAGGAACTGTTTGGTGAACCCTCTGGGTCTAAAGTTCCCCACCCAACGCCAGCCTGGCCCCTTCTGGATGCTTCCTGTGGAAATCTAAGCCAAGCCCCCTCATGGCTGATCTCCAGTGCCTTCTAGGGACTGATTGCTCCACCTGCTTCAAGCTTTCCAGGTAGACACAAGGAATGTGGTATGCATGGAAAAAAATCCAAACTCTGAAATATTTAAAAGAAGTTTATTCTGAGCCAAATTCGAGGACCATGACCCGGAGCCACTCCCAAGAAACCTTGAGCAAGTGGCCACCGGACATAGATTTGTTGTGCAAATTGAGGACCTGCAGGTTTGTCTTGCATACCCTTAGGCCTGTCAATGGGTCACAAAGGACTCCAAGAAGGGAGG
>CAUYRT010051947.1:0-112600 GCA_963574885.1 Lepilemur ruficaudatus | reverse complement strand
ACTGGAGAGTCAAAAGGGAGAAAAGTGAGAGGGGAGTGAGTAATAAAAAATTATCTGTTGGGCACAATGTACACTATCTAGGTGATAAGTACCCTCAATGCCCAGTATTCACCACTATACAATTCATTTACATAACCAAAACCCACTTGTATCCCTAAATCTATTGAAATTTTAAAAATACATTAAAAGTTTTGAAAAAATCACCTTCTGTTAAAAAAATGTCATTATAACATGCTTATGAACCATCCTATCTTTGTGCTGCTATAACAAAACACCACAAAATGTCTAATTTATAAACAATAGGAATTTATTTCTCACAGTTCTGGAGACTGGAAGTTCAAAATGAAGGCAGCAGCAGGTTTGGTGTCCCTGAGGGCCTGTTCTGTCTGTTTCCAAGATAACACCTGTTGCTGTGTCTTCACATACGGGAAGGCAGAGGACACCAGAAATGGCCTGAGCTAGCTCCCTCAAGCCCTATCACAGGTCACTAATCTATTCAGGAGGGGCCATCATGACTTAGCTACTTCCCAAATGGCCCACCTCTTAATACCACCACAATGCTGATTAAGCTTCAATGTGAATTTTGGAACGGACACATTCAAAGCACAGCACATCCAAAACAGCAGTCTGATTAATTTGACTCACTATACAAACCAGAGGAGCCTTCTCCAGGAAGCCATGCGCTTCACCACAAGAGGTTTCTCGGGGATCAGAGACAGTGAAAGTCACGCTGAAACACTTGCTGGAAAACATTGATTTACATGCAAGACAATTCTTAGAATTGAATTCTTGTGCACATAATGAAATAATTCCCTTCACAAAAAAAATCTACTTAGTCATCAGATCAAAGTAGGTTGATATAGTATTGTTAGTAATGTCTATAAAAATGTAAATCAAGCAATTGCTGACTTTGATTCTCACCTGTCCACCCACTGTATGTCATAAACAAATTAAAATGCAATCCTTTGCTTTAGAGACAAGCAGTGCCATTTTTGTGGAGGAAGTCCCTGAATTTTGATGTAAAATATTTTTCTCTAAATTCCGCCATCTGGGAAGGCCTTTCAAAACCTTGTTTTCTAACATATGTATCAATGAAATATAATACATTGGATAATAAATGTATAAATGTATTTATTTATTTGTATTTTTTATCAGTCTACACAATATAGCAGGGCTATATTGCCGTGTCTTCACAGCAATTTCTTTTCCAGCATTTCTCTCCTACTTCTGGGTCTCTAATTACTGAGAAAATGCTGGTGAGAGAAAGATGAGAGCAAGAAAGTGGATTTAATCCTTATGATTAAAAGGTATTTTAAATATATTAAATTTGTGATACTATATAGCTAAATGACATCTCTAAAGTACGCTACCCTGCTTTATTCAGGTTCACATGTGAGGGTGGAGGGGGATGGTGAGAAGATAAGGGAATTAAATGTGATTTCTTATTAGACCTAAAGGATTACATCTTTTTTCCTTTCCACCATTACTTTTGTCACACGACAAATTTATTAGTTCTTTTCTTGATGTAACCTAGTCATTTAAATTACACGTCTAGAATGGCATATCCGTGATTCCAAAATGCAAAAGGCTCTAAAATCCTATTTCTTTCCCCAGAAGTTTGCAGCAAATTCATAGGGAGGCAAAATCTGGTCTGAAGTAATGTGAGTCTTTATCCCACTTTGGTGGGATGGTAATGTTTGATTACAAGAATGATCAATGTATTGATTACCATTAACATTGGCTTGCAAGAGCGCTGCTTCAGAGCTCCCTAAGGAAGCGATGTGCAACATGATGTATGCACTGTATTATTTTTCTAAACCTGAAAAGTGTTGAATGAGAAAATGTGAAAGCCCAAAGGTTTTGTGTATGTGATAGTGGACCTATAATTATAAAATTTGCTCTTACAGTGGTAGATGCTTTACATTAGAAAATTGAAGAGGGGTTGTGCAGGAACAATATTATGGAAATTTTCTTTTGTAACAATAAAAGCACAGCTTTAATACACGTTGTAAGAAGTACTTAATAGAATTATTTTCACAGCCTGATCTGCCATTGAAAGAAATACTTGGACAAAGTTAGACTGCGGTGGAAAAAACGGTTACATTTAAATGTACTTTTGGTGCTTTGGGTGACCTGAATTTCTGTTATATTTACAAGTTTAAATAATGTTTCTTAAAGACTAAGATTTTTCAACTGCAGCTTGATTCCATGGTAAATATTTACCATGAGCAGAGCCCAGTGTTTAGGATGGAAAATGTTTTCTTACTTAATACAGGTAATTATTTTTTAAAAGCTATTGTCAGGGAATACAACTGTTGCAGTTTGATTGCAGTATCAAAATGGAGTGTCAATCATTTAGCTAGCTTACAAGAAACTTCATGGAGTGGAATTATGGTCATGATCCACTGTCTGGTCTTCAGATTTGAGAGTCCAGAAATATTCCCCTGGATTCAGTCTCAGTGACTTACTCATAACCATCAAACTCGAAAGGCACTGGTCAATAAAAAATTAAATTTACTGTTATATAATGACATATTCAATTGTAATATGTGTGGTAATTTTCTTCTTGAAGTGATCAGTGGCTTTTTTCCTATAGGAAAGGATATGGGGAAGTGAAATACAATGGTAAGTTTGCTCCGTGCATATGGAATCAGTTCCAAGGGTGTGGCTGTGTATGCTCTGAAGTCTGATGCATTCGTTTCCACAATAGGGACAAACTTCCATACTGAGGGCACTGAGTTACACAGTTAATGTACACTGACACTTGGAATGTTCATCCTTGTTTTTATATTATTCCACACAAACTACATCCTTTTGAGCCTTTCTCCCTCTAACTATTGAAGATAGCTGCACTGTCAGGCCAGTGTGTCACACAGATCCCTGTATACATGATGTCGGGTGGCAGTTTGAAATGTTGGGTCTTGGTGTGCTCATGGGGAAGAATGAATGACCAGACACACCAAAGTAAGGCAGCATGGGGTGAAATTTATTGAGGGCGAGCAAGATAGGATTGCGGAACAAGAGCAAGATATAGGTTTACAAAGTGAGATACATACGCCACACATGACAACTGGACTCATTGTCGTAGCAAAAGAGAAAGAGCAAAAAGGGCTTGGTTATGGTCTGGGTCTTGTGTTTATAATGTCCAGATTGGGACCTCCCTTGTGGTTCAGATGTCACCATGAAACCACTTTGATTGAACAGTTGGGAGTTGCATGACCTGAGTCTTACTGCGCATGCAGATCTCTCATGAGCCTCTCTGAAGGCCAAGTGTGGGGGGCTGAACAATAACAGTACCCACTTTCATCCCTAGGAGACCTGGAATCCCTTGCTAAGTACCTAACAATAAGATATAGCATTTTTTCTTCTTCCTGGGAAGACATTGAAGACATTGTGTCTCCTTTCATTAAAGTATATTTTTTTCTCTTTAAGCACCTTTATTGAGCTATAATTCACACAACATAATTTCAACCACTTAATGGGTAAAATGCAACTTTTTTAGTATATTTACTGAGTTGTGCTGTCATCATCACAATCTAGTTTAAAAAAAATTTTCATCACTCCAGACAGAAACCCTATACCATTGGTGGTCATCTATTGTATACATATACCATATTTTGTTAATCCACTCATGGTTTGATGGGCACTTGGGTTGTTTCCACATCCTTACAATAGTGAATTGTGCTGCCACAAACATTTGAGTGCAGATGTCTTTATTATAGAATGTCTTTTGTTCCTTTGGTAGATGCCTAGTTGTGCTATTGTTAGATCAAATGGTATTTCTATTTTTAGCTCTTTGAGGTATCTCCAAATTCTTTTCCACAGAGGTTATACTAACTTGCAGTCCCACCAGCAGTGTAAGAGTGTTCTAATCTCTCCACATCCTTGCCAGCATTTGTTGTTTAGAACTTTTTGTTAAAGACCATTCTCACTGAAGATAAGTGATATCTCACTGTGGTTTTGATTTGCATTTCCCTGATGATTAGAGATGTCGAGCATTTTTTTATATGTTTGCTGGCAATTATTCTGTCTTCTTTTGAAAAGTTTCTGTTAATGTCCTTTGCCCACTTATTGATGGAGTGGTTTGATTTTTTTCTTGTTGATTTTTTTGAGTTCTACATGGATTCTTGTTATCACCCTTTATCAGATTTTAACTATTTTTTCTTTTGTCACTTGTGCTTTTGGTTTTGTATCGAAGAAACCACTGCCTCACTCAAGGTCATGAAGATGTTCCTATGTTTTCTTCTATCATTTTTATATTTTTAGTTCTTACATTTGGCTCTATGATCTATTTTGAGTTAATTTCTTTGTGGAAGTTATGAGGTAGAAGTCTAACTTCATTCTTTGACATGTAGATGTACAGTCTTCCTGGTACCATTTGTTGAAAAGACTATTTTTTCTCCTTTGCCTAGTAATGACACCTTTACGGAAAGATGGAAAATGAATTCACTATAGATATATTGGTTTAGTTCTGGACTCACAATTCTATTCTATTAGTCCATATTCTTGTGCCATTACTATACTGTCTTAATTATTGCAGCTTTGTAAAATAAGCTTTGACACTGGACTGGAAAGTGTGAGTTTTCCAATTTTATCTTTTTTTCAGATTATTTTGGCTCTTGAATCTATTGCATTTCTGTATGAATTTTAGAGTCAGCTTGTCGATTTCTGAAAAAATGTCAGCTGGGATTTTGATAGGGATTGATCAATTTCTGGAATATTACCATCTTAGTAGTATTAAGTCTTCTGATCCATGAATGTGGGATATATTTACATTTATGCATATATTCTTTAATTCTTTCAACAATGTTTCCTAGTTGCATTGTACAAGTTTAGCACTTTTTAAATAAAGTTTATTTTTAATTTTTAAGTTCTTTTTGATGATATTGTAAATGGTGATATTTTTTTATTTTCTTTTTTGGATTGTTCATTGCTAGTGTACAGAAATGCAACTGATTTTTTTTTTTTTAGATTAACCTTGTACTCCACAACTTCACTAAACTCATTTACTAGTTCCAATAGTTTTTTAATGGATTTCACAGGGTTTTCTATATTCGTCAGTGAACAGAAATAGTTTTACTTCTTCCTTTACAATCTGGGAGCTTTTTATTTGATTTTCTTGCCTAATTCCCTAAAACCTTCAGTGTAATGTTGAATAGGTACTGGCAAGGATGTATCTCCCTTCATGTTTTGTTCTTGATCTTAAGACAAAATCATTTGCTCTTTCACTATTGTTTGATTTAGGCTGTCAGTTTTTTTATTAATGAACTGTATCAGTTGAAGAAGTTCTATTCTTTGTTGAATGACTTTGTCATGATTGGATTTGGATTTTGTCAAATTTTTTTTCTGTCTCTTTTGAAATAATCATATAATTTTGGTTATCTAGTCTATGTATATGGTATATTCCATTGACTGATTTTTGAATATTATTTAATAAACCAACCTTGCACCTTGAGATAAATCACACTGAGTTATGGTATATAATTTTCGTTATATGTTACTGGATTTAGTTTGTAGTGTTTTGTTGATCATTTTTCATGTACATTCATAAGGGATAGGAGTTTGTAGTTTTTCTTTCTTCTAATGTCTTTATCTACTTTGATATCAGTTAATACTGGCCTCATAGAATGGGTTGGGAAATGTTTTCCCCTTCTTCTATTTGTTGGAAGAATTGGTATTTTTTTTTTAATGTTTCTTACATTTCTTGGCAGTGGAAGGAGGAAAGAAACATGTTAATTTTTATGTTACTTATATAAGCCACTGTATTAAATTTCCTATTGCTACTGTAACAAACTACCACAAACTTAGTGACTAAAAACCACACAAATTTATTCTCTTATAGTTCTGGAGGTCAGATGTTTAAAATCAGTTCTACTGGGCTAAGATCAAGGTGTTGTCTGGGCCACTTCCTTCAGGGGGTTTCCGAGGGCAGAATTCATCTTCTTGCCTTTTTCATTTAAAGTGGCCACTTGCATTCCTTGGTTGGTGGCCCCTTCCTCTACCTTTAAAGTGAACCCCTCCAGTCTCTGCTTCTGTCATCACATCACCTTGTTTTCTGATGCTGTCTCTTGCCTCCCTTTGGTAAGGGCCCCTGTGATTACACAGGCCCACCTGGACAGCCCAGGATGCTCTCACTGTCACATGACCCTTACGTTAATCTATCTACAAAGTCCCTTTTGCCATTTAAGGTAATATTCACATCTCCTAATTCTGGAGATTAGGAGATGGGCATATTTGGGGGGCATTATTCAGTTTACCATAGCAACTAACACATATTTTCTTAAGAAACAGACGATTAAAGTGATTTTATGTAATTGTAATTATGAAGATAAACACTTTACTTTTATAAACATTGTTATGGGCTGAATTGCTTCCCCACAAATTCATATGGTAAATCTCTAACCCTCAATACAACTGTATTAGGAGATCTTTATAGGAAGTAATTATAATTAAACAAGGTCATAATGGTGGGGCTTTGATCCAATAGGAGTGGTATCTTCACAAGAAGAGGAGGAATCACCAGAACTCTCCCTCTCTCCCCACACTCACAGAGAGAACCAGGTGAGGACAAAGCAAGAAGGCAGCCATTTAAGGGCAAAGGAGAGAGGCCTCACCACAACCCAAACATGGTGATATTTGATCTTGGACTTCTAGCCTACAGAATTGTGAATAAATAATTTTTTGCTGTTTAAGCCACCCAGTCTGTGGTACTTTGTTATGGCAGTCCTGGCAGACTAATACAAACAAATTCATCCTAAATATCAGGAGAGGTGCATGCAAAAACAAGGAAAAAATAATAGCTTATATTATAAAAAGTTGCCAAAAAATATGTTAAAACCCCCAACAAAACCCAGAAAACTTAGTGCAAAATAATAGAAGAGAATTAAGTCAAAATATAACTGCAAAATTAATAAATACAAGTGGGCTTAATTCACTTTAAAATGCAAAAATATTTTCAAATTGAATTACAAAGCAAATCTCAATTCTGTGCTACATATAAGAGACATTCCTAAGTGAAGTGATTCAGAAAAGTTGCAAATAAAATGATGAAACAGTACACTAGACAAATATAAGGAAAAAGAAAGCAGAGGTAGTGATTTTGTGCCAACACAAAGGATTGAATTTTTCAACTGAGTTCCATGATCCAGACCTACCCAACATCAAACTTCATTAGTAATTTCCAAGTGGCACAGCACTGAGGTGACTAGTACATTCAGCATGCTCCTCAAGTCTCCTCTTGCACTGGACATACTCACTGGTCTAATTCATAACATGATATTTCTAAGTAGGTGTTTGATCACCATACTACATAGCAGGAGAACTTAGGTTATGAAATGCCTTCATTTAACTCAGATTTATGAAGTTCTGTACTATTTTCCAGGGAGACATGGCTTATACATCCACAGATTCTCAAGGTGTTTACCACAAAGAATCCTAGACCAGGAACATCCTGCTAAAAGCATTCCATGGATAAGGACTGCCCTCCTACCTATTTCCATTAGTTTATTTTTTAAGGCATTTTTTGTGGCATGTTTACAAGGTGATTAGACTGGGTTGCCTGCCTTCTTTATTTCCGGGGAGTTACCCCCACATCCTTAACTAAAGGGAAATGGATTACCAACCAGGTGCTTGAATCCATCTCTCCTAGATGTTAATATTAGATAAGATAAAATGTGAGCCACAAAGAACTAAATTAATATTCATAAGTGAAATCTGCAATGAAAACATATCAGTTATGACCAGTAATTAATCAAAAAAATGGCAATAACATTCCTGAAACAGAAATTACAGAAGATACACGATATATACTTGTGGTACGGGAATTAAAATCACCTCTTTCTTATATAATACATCAAGTGGATGGTAAATAAATGTCATAAATGTCTAAAATAACATAATTAATAAAGTACGTATGATTGACAGTTACCAAACTTTGTATCCTTAAGTTGGAGAAAATATCTTTTTTTTTCAAAATCTCATAGAGCATTCACATTTATCTTCTATCAAGCTACAGAAGTAAATTTCAACATACTCCAAAAAGAAAAAAAGAAAAACATGTTCAAGCAATATTTTGATAGTACCACAAGAACAAAAATGAATTTAAAAAAATGAGAAAACAGAAAGCTTGATTTTTATGAACATCTACCCAAAAAAATCTCAGTTAACTTTTGGATCAAAAAGGAAATATAAACCAAAATTAGAGAATTTCCTGAAAGCAAGAAAATGAAAACATTATTACTTAAAGATTTTTGGAATAAAGTAAAATCAGAACTCAGAGGAAAATTTAGAGCCTTAAATACTTTTATCTATTAAAAAAAGGAAGATATAAATTATCCTTCTAATGGAAAAGTTGGAAGAACAGGAATAGATGAAACAAAAACAGAGAAAGGAATTAGTAACATTTGTAGCAGAAATTATGAAATTTCAAAAGGGAAATACAATAGACTAAATTTAAATCTGGTTCTATGAAACAATAACAAGAAATATTAAAATAGTTAAAACACTAGCTAACCTATTTTTAAAAAGGGTAGAAGTTTAAAATATCAAAATTAATAATAATGAGGGAAATAAGAAACTATAGGAAGATATAATTTACCAAAATTGCCACCAGAAATGATTTCCCTACTTTTCCATTTTTTTTCCTGATTTTTTTTCCATTTACATTCTGGTAAATGAAAGGGCAGATTCTTATTAAACTTATGCAAAAATTATAGGTCATAAAAAGTAAGGAGACTCAGTGTCACAGTCCATTTGTATTGCTAAAGAGGAATACCTGAAGATGGGCAATTTAAAAAGAAAAGAGGTTTATTTGACTCACAGTTCTGCAGGCTATACAAAAAGCATGCCACCAGCATCTGCTTCTGGTGAGGACCTCACGCTGTTTCCACTCATGGCAGAAGGTGAAGGGGAACAGACATCACATGATAAGAGAGAAAGGAAGTGAGAGGGGAGGGAGATGCCAGGCTTTTTTTAACCAGGTCTTTTTAATAGAGCAAGAACTCTCATTATTCTGAGGGTGACACCAAGCCATTCATGTGGATCTGCTCCCATGACACAAACACCTCCCACTAGGCCCCACCTCCAACACTGGATTTGGAGGGGGCAGGCATCCAAACCGTATCACTCAGTAAGAGAAGTGAATTCTGTGGAGAGGGAGAATCAGATGTCAATTAAAAATGTTTAATTTCAGTTTACAAAAGTGGAGTCTACTAAATTTTTATGGCTTACAAATAGCTTAAAGATACCTAATTAGTAATATGTTAGGTAAATGTTTAACTACCAGCTCTCTAGAAGAAAGAAAACCCGGACTGATAGCATTTGCCCATTTCTGTGGTGTAAATACTCCCCTCTGATGGCTGACTCGGCAGCTAATGGGTTGCCACTGCATGTGGAGCTGGGAAACAGTGGGCAGTGTGTGGTTCGCCACTGTAGCTTCTCCCAGATATCTAACGGTTGTATATCAGACAACTTCCAAGCACGGATCAGAGTAAGACATAGCAAAGTAAGTAGGAAGTGATTCATTTGTTTGAGTATTTATTATCTTTATTTATAACATAATTTGTTTAATTAAAGTTTACATAATTTAATTTTTAGTAGTATCTGCTTTTAACAACCAAATGAAAAGATTCCTGAAATTTTAACAGCCGATTTTAGCATACCGCTCTATCTACGCTTTGATCAAATCACACCCTCTGGGAATTTATCTTACAGATACATCTGCCATCCTGCACAATGACATACACACACAATTGCAGCATTGTTTGTGATAACAGGAGGTGCAGACAACCCAAGTTTCTCCCTGTGAAAGACTGGCTACGTAAACTCATACATGCCCAAAGTGGAATGCTCTGAAGAATTTAAAAAAATTTTTTTAAAAGAATGAGAAGATTCTGTCTCAGTACAGAAATATCTCCAGCATGTGCAACTACATGAAAAACACATGATGGGAAACAATGAATATTTTTGTGTAAAAAATGTAGAGAAAGTAATTTAATGGTATTTGGATGAAGAAACAAAAAATATGTATAAAAGAAATATTAAAAGTAGTTTACTTATAAGAGGGGTAGCAAGAGAGGATGAGGATAGAATGGGAAAGAGCAAAGCTCCTCAATATTTTTGTAAATAGTTTTCATTTTTGGTTCATGTGAATGTATTAGCAAAGCACTTAACAATATTTTTAAACTTGTTAAATTGTACTATATAATTTTAAGTGCTACTTTTGCATGTGCTGTGTAATCCTGTTCATATCAATCAGTCTTCCCCAAATAAAAAAAAATTTGCAGTATTCACTTATTTAATATATTTTTTTAATTGTGGAATCCATCAGTCTTTCCTTCTACTTGCTTTAGTTGTTTAAAAATATCCCTTTTAGGAAAGTTTAACATAGTAACATTGATATAATGTTTCAAAATTATTTCCACTGTGACCATTTGTTCCTGTTTCAAAACATACATAGTTAGCTCTTGCATGGTGAAGACAATGAAGCCGCAGTTCACGCTTCAGTGTTGAAGCGAGCACTTGACATTCTGCTCACATTTTAATTTTCTCTTATGACTCATCTCTGCTTTCATTCAAACTAAAATTTTTGTGCAACCTGGGAAGGTAAAATGATCACTGAGTTGGAATCAAAAGAACAATTTATTCCTAGTTCTTCCATTTATTAAATGATCATGGTTACATAGCTTAACCTCTTGGAGTCTGCTTTTTTAATTATAAAACAAGTATAGTCAGGTTTTTTCTGCATAAAGTACAAGGAAGTTATCATGACCAAATGAGATATTACTATAGGAAGTGCTTTGATGAAAGCAAAGGCTTGTACAAATTTATTTAATATGATATTATTATACCAATGATCACAAAAAGGTAATTTAACATACTGCATAGATTTTGAAATATCAAAAACCTGATACCTTTGAAATAAAGTTGGATTCAAATTTTACTGTCATTGAAAGTATTTATGTCAGGTGTGTCTTTGTTTATGTTTACTCTTTACCAAAAGTAATATTTATAGCACCTACTCCCTCTGCTGTTCAAATGTCCATGTTTTCACATTATGTTCAACTGGGCAGTGGGAGAGGTAAACAGAAATAAAATCAAACAGAAGTCACCTTTATATTACCTGAAATGTGCTTGCAATTATCTCTTTCTTAGGGTAGATTATTCAAACATTCTCTATTCTTTTTTTTTTTTTTTGGTAGTTTGTAGAATGGTGCTTTGATCTTCTTTTTAAATACCACTCTTTGGGTGCAGCCTAAAGCTTTTAATTCTAATAGCACATGCTGTGAAATGCCAGAAATTGAAGGAGATCTTTTTCTTATAAGACAAAGGAGTCAGAGATGGTATTATTAGATGTCATGAGCTATTGTGGCTTCTCTACTTGGGTGATTTTTGTTTCTAGACTCTGCGTGCTAACTGAATAATTGTGAAATGTATTGCAAAACAAGTAACATTTGGGGCAAACTTTGCCTTCAGATACAAAGCTTATTTTGAGTAGGAATGCCTCTGGAGTCATGAACTCCTAAGTTTTGATAAACTCAGTGAGTTTACTGATGTTAACAAATGTGCACAATGCTATGTAGGATTCAAAGGAATCCACCAACTTTTTTTCTCTGGATTTATTATCCTTTGAGTCCTATCATGTTGGTCATAACTTTGCTTTAAGATGTATGTAAAAAAAAGGAAAAGAAAATGCTGTCAAAGTTGGTAAATCAAATGTAACTATTGTCTCAAGGTAATGCTACCTTTCAAACACATGCTAATATTCTATAGCACCTTCTCTGGACCATTCATTCTCTTTTGCTTCTTTACTGTGAAATGTAACATATAATTTGCCATTATTTTTTATTCATCCAGTCAATATATGCTTTGCAGATGCCAGAGACTGTACCAGGGATATGAGTAATAATATCAATATGAATATTTATTACGTCAAGTGCTCTCTCTCTCTCTCTTTGCATATGAGAGAGTGGGTTTAATGAGGTTGAGAGTGATGGCAGAAAACTAGTGTGACCAGACCAGGTTCTTGGTGACTAGACATTCTGGACTTGCTACAAGGACCCACCAATCCCAGGGAGAAGTTTGTTTTCCCTCTGCAGGAGCTGACAGCACCGTACATGCTGCCTTGTCCGAGTGTTTTCACTCCAAGGAGCCAGGTGCGTCGGGGGGAAGGGTTAGGGACTGTGGATTGGCCAGGCTGCACTCTATAGACTCTACACAGCCTCTCCAGGGCCATGTGAGGGCACGGCAGTAAGTGGCCATTCAGGGACTGGGAAGTCCCTCAGCTCCAGGGGAACCAGTTATCCTCCAAACTAGCAGTCAAGCCGTTCCTCCACTGGCAGCACTTCTGTGCATTCGCCTTAAATGTCCTTGCTTGCTGGGTGTGCGTCAGTAATCATGATAATTCCTGAAGATGAAAACCCCCTGGCCTTCTTGCTCACCCTTGAGACTCCTATCTTTATACATAAACTGAAATTGTAAGACATTCCTATGAACTATGAGTAACACTTTCACTTAAAGAATGCGCTCATGCCTTTAAAATGGCTTTGTCATTTAGTTCTCAGATGAACTAAAGGGGGTACTGCTACATTCCAAGCCAGTGTTAGTATTTTCAAATAGAGCGGGGGCGGTGGCGACGGCAGTGAAGAGGCACCCTCCTGTCCTCCAGACCTATGCAGGGTGGACAGTATTAAATCTGCAGGGAGGGGTTCAGGCAATGTTTATGAAAATATCCCTGGAGGGTCCCCTTCTCCCTACCATGCTCTGCTAAGGCAAATGAGGAGCACACACACTGGGGAAGAGAGTGTAATTCCCAGAAACAGTCTCAGCAACGATTAATGCGAGGTATCGATAGGGGCTTGGGTAGGGATAAGGTACTCTACTAGCATTAACAGAAAACATAACCAAACAAAGAGAAAAAAATATGAAAGAATCCTTTGGAATTCTGTTTCTGCAAAAGGATTTAAGCAAATAAAATGATTTGAGATATTCTATTACTGGGAACTTCATGAAAATTTTCAACTTTCTACAAACAATGCACAGCAGAGACACAAGAGGCTCTGTCATGTGTGACTCCATGGCCTGGCAGCATTGGATCAACTGACCATTGGATCAGGAGCCTTCTCTCTCCACAATGGCCAATAAAGGTGCCCTTTGGTCAATGTCTACTCTAGTCATGACCTATAGTGTGTGGAGCTGACTATGTTTTAATCTCAGTGGAATGCTAAGTTTCAATGATTAAAGGCAGAGTAACATCACATAAGCTGAGAGCCTGGGGGGGACTTTGTGTACCCGAGGGAGGGCACCTTCCTCCCCCAGAGTGTGCAGTTCTCCCACCGCCGGCCAGGTGGGCTTTTCTGTTCCCAGTTGTGATATGAAGTGAGGAATGGCCTTGGGCAGGTGGCGAGGCAGGTGCTCCTCGCACTAGCCACATGCTGTATCCTCTGTCCCAGGGCAGGAGTTCCTTCAACAGAGACGCTAAAGACAAGAGGGTCTTCACCCTTTCATTAGGTTTTATTTTCTGCTCATTTCTGTGCAAATGCTCAAATCTAAAACATAATTTTAGTTATAGGTAGTGCTGGGGTCCCCTGTGACTTTCTCTCTGCTAAATATCCTATTGAAGCTCTCGCCATGTGAACACTGTTGATCACTTCTCCTTCCTGAAACCTCTTTTCTCGTGGTTTCTCTGACTTTCTTTCTCTTTCTTGCCCTTCATTTATGCCTGTCTTCCATAAGTCGTCTTTGCTGGATCCCTATTAATGGGTGCAGTTTCCCCAGCATTTTCTCAGCAGCTTGAGTTTCTTGCCATGCCCAGCTCTGCCGCCCTTACTCCCTTCCACGGCTCTGCCCTTGGTGTCCCCAGCGCTGGATCTCCCCAGTGTCAGACAGCCCTGCACGGCGCACACAAAGCGACGCCTCACTGGGGCCTCAAGCACAGCCTTCCAAACCCCACTCATTAGGCTCTTCCCAAGGCTTGCTGCGGCTTCTCCTGTATTTCCTACTTCAGTTAATGGCACCGTCATTTACCTGGTCACCCAAGCGTATTCCTAAAGCAATTCCAAGCCCTCTTCCTCCCTAACTTCCATATTCATTCAAACCACAAGTCTTGTCAATTTAATTTCCTAAATGGTTCTTAAAACTACCCTCTCCTCCCCATCTGCTCAGCACCTGCATTGCTGTAGGGTTGGCCCGTCTCTCGGATCCCACTCAGACCCCCAGGAGAGCTTTATCCACCACCGTGCCGGGTCCAACGGGCCCTCCTCACATCGCTCAACTGCCACTTGCACCACAGCCAAGGGTTGTCCTGGTGTTCTCTTCCCCGGGTGGTGCCCTGGCATCTGGTCTTCCCCAGGGCCCTGCACAGGGGCTGCACACAGGCGCGGGTTGCACCCCTGCTTAGCGGGTACTCTCTCAGAGGCGCTTGGCGCCAGACACGAGGCCCACTTGGATCCTTACCGTGCCATTTGCTGACAGATGTGAGTCGTGTCTGGAGGAAGAGAAGACATTTTTAAATCTTGCACAAACGTGTTGCATTGGCTATCGGTATTTATCAAACACTTTTCCTACGTAACACTCACCAGAGTTGAATGCAATTGTTATTAATTAATTATTAATTATTTATAACGTTTTTAAAATTTAGATTCCATCTCTTACACCAGACTGTACCTCCCCTTTGGGAAGGGATTGCCTCTGTCTGGGTTATTGGTGCACCCTCAGGGCCTGCCTTTTCTGCAGGCACTTGGGGACATTCAGTCCTATCTGCTGAGCAAAGTGAGCTGGGGCCACTCATCCAGGCTTGGCAAGGCCCCGTGTTGTAAGCAAACAAAGTTACTCCCTTCAGCTCTGCACTCGTTGCTGGTTTATGTCTGTGTTAAGCCACAAGAAAGCGAGTTAATCACAATTTGCTGATGGGTTATCTAGTCTATCTGACAGAAATGCCAAAGCCAACCACCACCCAAGATGCTTTGTAGAATGAACCAATAAAAATTCCCACATTTTTATCTTTAAAAGTGTTTACTTGTACATAGTTATAAGCATAGTGTTTGTATTGAGTAGAATGGCCAAGTCTAACCACATGTGCTCTATAGCAGTGTATAATGGAGTATAGCATTTTAGCAGTTTATTTTCCTCTCTATTTTATGACCTTTTATCTAATATTATGATAAAATCTCATAGTCCCCAGAGCCTGACTCCACGATACAGCTGAGCTCACTGCATTCAGAGACTCAGGTGGGTTCCCCTGGCAACCAGAGCCGCCTGGAGGCTTCTCAATGCTCTGCTCATTTTGGCTTCACTTTATATCGGCCATTAATTTGGTAAAAAAGAAAAAAAATGTAGGAGTGCTCAAACGAAACAAAACTACTTTTTATCATAATTAGTATTGTTCCACCTTCAAAAGACTGTTTCAACTAGTAGAGGTTTGTTTTTAAGGTTTTTAAAATCAATGATGAGAATTAGACCATCATAATATAGTTTAGAAGTCCCAGGCTGAGTTCTGCACAATGCTTTAGTTCTAAAAGGATATCCCAGAAAAATCCTTTCACACTCACTATATATGTATGAAAAAGGGAGATCAAGATTTCAAATTGTTGGAATTGTACCAATGTGGTAATTTCCTTAAAGCTTTTTACCTCTTTAAAATTTTACCTAAATCTTTTCAAGTAATAACTTTTCCTTTCTTGGTTTTCTTTTTTCTTTTCTTTTCTTTCTTTCTTTTTTTTTTTTTAACAGTATATGACTTTCAGTCTTTCTTGTTTTCCTGTCGTTGCTAATACCCCCTCCTAAATTTGTTTTGTCTTAGGGGGAAGAGTGGCTCTGTATTTGTCTCCTTACTTGAAACAGTTTGCTCCATAGGTATAAGGCAAGAGCCAGAACGCCTGTGTTGGAACCCGGCGCTGACATTACCAGTTTAGTGAGCCACCTGTGCACTAAATAAAGAAAACACCCAATTCAGTAAATGAGTGCAAAAGGAGGCTAGATAGGTAACGTAGACACTTTCAAAAGTGTGTAACACAAAGGCAATTTTATCTTTAATGCATGAAATTATAGATAGACAAATAGGTAATAGACAAAAAGATAGATGGATTATTCAGGACTTCCCAGCTATTTTCCTTTGATATACTATTTTTACTTTCTTTTTAACTCTGATGCTGCTCAGTTTTTGATAATTTCAAGCAAAACATTTTTTGCTGGCTGGTTTAGGGGTAGTATGGGATTACTCTGGCAGGAAATAAGCCCCCAGACATGTGGAGAAGATTGTCTGCCTTCTTCCTAATGGAGAGGGTACCCTTAGACACATGGAAGTCACAGTAGGTTCAGGACTTCATGAAAGCGTTACCTTGTGATAAAAGTTTGCAATCAGACTTAAAAGTAATATGAGATTTGATAATATTATTTTCAAAACGTGGGGTTGAAAGGATTCTGTTGAGCAAAAGGAAAGCTTCCTTTTCATTTCACACTGCTCAAGAGTTGTGCATTTCTAGGCCCTGGGAAGACCCTGGTGGCCATATCCCCCTTTGGGGTCATGGTGTCTTGAAAGAGACAGGAACCCTCTTCTGCTGTCAGCTGATGGATGAAAGCGCTAGTGTCAGCTGTTAGTGTGCCCACGTGTGGCACAGATGCGCGCTGTGGAAGCAGTGGGAACCCGTGTTTGTCAGTCTGAGGCGATGAACTCACGGGGGAATGCAGTTGCCCAACCCTTGGTCTGCTCCAGTCCTGCCTCCAGTACCCAGGGGAAAGGGAACTCCCCACTCTCTTTCAGAATCTTCACCTCAGTGGTTGAGCCCTTGCTCCCCTCCTCTATCCCGCCTTTGTGCCTTGTCCCTAAGGTCCCTTTGCCTGAGGGCTTCTTTCACCCAGCAGAATCTGACAGCTGTCCTTGGACTGGCAAAGTTTTGCAAAGTGGTGGTGACTGAATTTCTTTACAGCGGATCAGATTCTTGGCAGTGTGATAGAGGAGGTGCTACGCTTAAGGAGAAGTGAGGAGAATGCGATGGCTGCCAGGATTAAAGCAAAGAGTCACTGTCACCTCCAGGGGCCAGGACTAGGGCCTGGGTAAGGAGAGTGCTTTGCTCTAATACCAGGAAATTCAGGCAATGCATGCAAGGTGCAGTTTGCATGCAGCTTGTCATCCCGGTTAGAACAGATTGAACGGAAGAGAATGCGCAGAAATATTCTATTTATGTATCTGAAATCATTAATATTTTATGACGTGGTCTTCTTATAACTGAATCATTTTGCTACTTTATTTGGATGGGTCATTCAGATAAACAAAACCACTATGCCTTGTCTCCTCACCTGAGAGAAGACATGTCCTGCATACTCTCCAGATAAGAAGTTCTAGACATTACGAATAATCCAGATTCATACTTGCACTAAATAGACACCCCCTTCCTTATTATTAAATCTCAATGTCTCAAGTCTTAGGCCCCTGGGAAGGTTGCAGGGTCACCCAGGCGGGGCAGTGAGTGCGCCGGGTGAGTCGGCGGGCGGGGCTGGGGCTGGAGGATGGGGGACTGGAGGACTAGGGAGCTGGGGGCATGGGGGGCGGTCTCTGGATGGGCGGGGCGGCGATGGGCGGGCCTGGGGCGGGCGCGCCAGCGGAGCTCTCCGCCCGCGGACCCCTGCGCCCGGCGGCGTCTTAGCTGTGTCGCGCCTCGCTGAGCCGCCACCAGCAGTGGGAGCCGCGCTCTGAGCTGCAGACACTGCGCTCGGCTGAACAGGCTCCCTGGGGCCAGAGCGCGGGGCCCGGCGCGAGAGCTGGCGACTCGGGGCTGCAGGTGCGCGGCGACCTGGGGGCTGAGAGGGACTCGGAGCGCGAGGTTCAGCGCCAACCAGGGCGCCCCCTGCTTCGCCCCGCCTGTCTCTGGGAGCCAACGGTGAGCTTTAGGCTTTCGAGGCGCAGTTCTAGCTAGGGCTCCGGGCTGCGGGGCGGGGGACTTGTCCCGGGGTGAGGAGATCAGATCGGCAATCCGGGAACAGTTCCACTAGGGGACGGTGCCTAAGAAAGAGTGAGGGGGCATCTTCAGAGCTAGGGAAGAAGTAAGTGCTCTCCGACCCTGTCCAGCACCCAGCGGGGCATCTGTTGGCCAGGATGACAGCGAGGCGTCCGTCCTCCCTGTCCCGCCTTCAGGGACATGCAGCCTGGGTGGGCGCAGAGAGCCCTGAGTCCCCAGAGCAGCCGGCCCGGGCGCGGGCAAACTTTGCCTCTCTGTGTCTATAGCCTGTTTTCTCGCTCCCGCAGCCCCGCAGGTGCCGCCTCTCCTCATCTTCCCGCTGCAGCCGCCCCACCATGGACTCCCCGGTCCAGATATTTCGCGGGGAACCGGGCCCCACCTGCGCCCCGAGCGCCTGCCAGCTCCCCAACAGCAGCGCCTGGCTCCCGGGCTGGGCCGAGCCGGACGGCAACGCCAGTGCCGCCTCGGAGGACGCGCAGCTGGAGCCCGCGCACATCTCCCCCGCCATCCCGGTCATCATCACTGCGGTCTACTCCGTGGTGTTCGTCGTGGGCTTGGTGGGCAACTCGCTGGTCATGTTCGTGATCATCCGGTGAGCGCGGGGTCAGGGCGCAGCAGAGGCTGGGCGGGGCGGGGAGGGAACGTCGGGCCGCCACCAGGACCGGCGGAGGGGCAGTCAGCCAGCTGGTGGGGACTCTGTTCTGTGAAGGGTTCTGCAGACAGCCCGAGGGTGCTCTTTTAGAAGAGGTAATGGATTTCCTGGGAGAGTGTTAGGGGGAGGAACAGGGCCAATCGGAGTGACCAGAGGCATGCTGAAGATTTAAGAGCGACCTCCCCAACTCACCCGGGGCACATTGCCCCTGCTGAAAACTCTGTATGGGCAGGTCAAGGACCAGGGTGCTGACAACAAGGTCAGTGGCTCTTGGTAAAGAAACGAGCCCATCTGCCTGGCCTTTTGCCTGGTTGCCTGCACCAGTTTGGAGCACTTTGTTCTGTCGTTTGCAAATATTTCTTAGATAAATTTTAGGTCCACCGAACGCACTGAAGATAATTCCGAATTTCCTGTGACTCATCAGATTGGCGTTATAGCTTATGAAACGAAAGCCAATACACGATTTAGGGTTGTTGATATCCATATGTGAGCCTTTTGAGTACTAAAATGTCATTCCATTTGTTTAGGATGCGGGTGATAGCGAGCTAATATTTACCCTCTAAAGTATGCTCCGTGGAAGCTTTCAAAAATTGCTTTGCTGGTTCCCCAGCCCAATGAGAAATTAAAGGTTTTATTTTATTATTCTTTCATGGAATTTTCTTGAAGTCAACTTCCAACAATAAATATCCAAATATCCACATATATGCACATTTTCTGGTAAGTGAAGTGATTATTTTTAAAAGAAAGAGAGAAAAGTAAAGAAAAACGTAACTTTCTTTGTTCTGCATGCCCTTTGAGATATGTGTGTGTCACTTTTTGAGGCTCTAAACTGGAAATTTCCCTCCGAGAGTGAATAAGCAGCTTACATTCCTTTGAGAAGTCCCTATGCAGTCAAGGAAGGTGCAAGTCACCCTGGTTAGGGACTTTGAAAGGATGAAACACTTTTTTTTTTTTTTTTAGCTTGATTAGCTTGACTTTAGTTCTAAAACAGGCCCTTTATTTATTATGAACTTCAGGAAAAATATCATGAACAGTAGCATGAATTTTTCTCTTGGGAAATCACATAATATTAAAATACCTCTTTATCTTATCTTTCTTTTTCTTTTTTTTTTTTGGCTTGAGAGTCAGGTCTTTTATCCTTATCCATGCTCTGAATTTAAAAACTATCTTTTAAGCCTCAAAATGTATATTATAAAGCTCATTTCACCTACAATTAGTGTTTACAGCTTGGTACCCTTGTTTCACCATTGCTTACTGCACTTCACAGGAATTCCATTGGTGATGAGTAAAGGCTATGAAGAGGGAATATTTTAAAAGTAAATTATTTGTCCAAGTCGTTAGTACTCTCAGGGCTGGTCTCCCTTAGAAAAAAGAGAAGACAACTGTATTCTAAATTATAATTAAAATTTTAGAGATCAGAAGTCCTTTTTAAAAAGAAACCATTGTTATACAAAAAGAGAACTCTAGGAAAAAAAATTCAGCTCTGTTTCTACTCATACCATATTTAGGCGCTTAAGTAAAACATCTTACTATTTGAATGAGCACTTGAGGTCTTGAATTTGAAAAGAGCTTTGTAGTTCCTCTGCAACTTTTTTGCAGACTAGGATTAAAAAGAATCCTAAAATAGCCTTTAGATGCTATGTGAAAAGAAAACTCCATAGGGAACATTAGACACACCGTAAGGAAAAAAGAATTCTTGTAGATTAGCGAGGATTTTTAATGGATGGATTTTCTAAAGATATCCAGCACTAAAATGTGTTGGAGGGGGATAAGTTCAGCTGGAAACATGAGAGAAGTTAGATAGCTCACATGACAACCTCATCCATTTTGCTGCCCCATTCTCAACTACTTAGATGTTTAGTTTGACAATGCATGAAAGTGAAGAGTTATCCTGCTATCCTGGAATGCCAACCTCCAAAACCTGGCTTGTTCACTTAAGGCTGGAAACTTAAATTTTAAGGCCTTCATAGCGACAGGTCAATGTGCGCTAATATCTAGTGAACCTAGTTCACTTTAGTCTGTAGTTAAGAGGGTAGAGGAGGATTCGTGATTTGTTCACATTGATAGATGGTCAAAAAATTGAAAGATAAAACTTTGTGAGGAAAGGTTTATGGATTTAGGATTGTTTAGCTCAGGAGAAGGGACTGAAGATCAGAGAGGGCAGCGTGCGGTGGGCCGCGGCTTGCACGTCAGAGCCGCGTGCGGAGCAGGGCCGGGCTGGCCTTGCCACCTGTTCTGATGGAGTCGGGGGCTGGCCAACATCGCCTGAGGATCGCTTTTGAGAAGCACACTCTGTTAAAATATTATACATGGAAAAGAGCCCTCGCATAGTTCCATCTTATAGAAAATCATTCTAGCGATGGCATTTAGGCCCTCAGATGGTGCATCTAGGTGGGCCAGCTCAGGCCTAGGGAGAAAGTTGGAGGAAAAAGCTTTGACTACTGTCAGGCCTGCCTTACAAATAGCTTTTCCACCTTGGGTGCCTGGAATGCTGCCCCGTATCTTCTGAAGATGTTTAAACTTTTGAGAGTTCTCATTATTTAATATGTACCAACTGCCACAACCCCCTGACATTAGGGTACATTAACCTCTCACTGTGACGACCTTATAATTTAAGTGCCCCAGCCGCCCCTCTCACCAGGCTTGGGGTCTGTGGCCCTTGGGTGTGCCCATGGGTGCTATGCTCAGGATCCTAATCCCATAGTCTCTTGACTCCCTCCTGTGCTGGCGGCCCTCGATGAGCACTGTGATGCCTGCATCCCAGGCCTTGCCGGGCAGCCCTGCCTCCTGCATCTTAACGTCCATCCTCCCACGCTCACCACAACTTCCCCCACACATGGCTCTCTCTTCCCTTAACAACGATGACTAAAATTTAATGAGCACTTAATGTATGACAAACAGGTAAAGCTATCTACTTCATTATTTAATCTTCCCAACAATAGGTATATATCACCATACCCATTTCACAGATGAGGAAATTAAAGCAAAGAAAGAATAAATAAACTAAGGTCGTACTTTGGGGCCAGAATGGCCGTGGCAGCCTGACCACAGACCCTGTGCTCTTACACTGTGTTTCCCGCCACACCACTTCCACAGACATCTGGATCCTTTTTCCCTGGAGGTCTTTCATTTTACCTAGACTGTTTCTTTTTCTCTTCCTCAGCCTAGACTCCATGAGCTGCCCCTTCAGCCTCCATCCTGACAACACACTCAACTGTCCTGCCTTCTTGTACTTCTGCCACTGTCTGCCACCAAAGCCTTAACCCTTGATGGGACCAGTAACCTAATTTCCTTGTTCCTATACCCAGCTAGCTGAATGCTATGGGATAAGATCAATTTTATCTTTATCAAGGCAAAGTCACTGTCTACAACGTTATCTGACCCCAATTCTGCCTACAAATTTTTCTATGTCCCTATCCTATTTTCTAGAAAGAGCTAATTTTTCTCCCATTTCTCATAAAAAAATGAATTTTAATTTGCACAAATTCCCAAACTCCCCCACATGATGATGTTCTCTTCATGTTTAGTTAATGGTCTTACCCAGTAGTTCGCTGGGACCCTGGAGTCCAGGCCCTGGGAATGCCCCTTCCCCGGCATGCACATTGGCAGCCGCCCTGCACTCATTCTGTTCCATCTCAGGGGAAGAGTCCCCTTCCTTCTCTCCAAGGCTAATCCCTGCTCTTGGTTTCGAATTTCATTGCCTCCTGGGGTGGTTGCCATCTCAGCTATCTCTTTGCTACCTAGTTGCAATCTCTCCCTCTCCACTGGCTCTTCAGTGCATGGACATCTGTCATCTTACATTATAATTGATGAGGCAATATCCACCAACCTTACATTTTCTGAGTTCCCTTAGCTAATATCCTTTCATCTTCCTGTCCATCGTGGGTAGGTACATTTCTTGGAGGAATAATCCCTCATCCTTGTTCCCTTTTCCTCCACCTGTTCCTCTGCCCCATGCACTTGGGCTCCTTCCCTGAGGCTACCTTACCAAAGCCACAGGGCTCAAGCTTCACACACTCCTTTCAGGCTGCTGTCGCTTGGCTTCCATGGAGGGTTTGGCGGGCTTGACCAATCGTAGGCCCCTGACTGTCTCAGACAGCACCCTCTCCTCAGCTTCCCCCTGCATCCTCTGGGTTTCTCTTTGGTCCCCTTTGCAGATTCCTCTTCCTCTGGGGTCTTCTAAATGATCATATTTTGCAGAGTCTCCTTGGCTCTCTTCTGTCCTCACTTTGCATGTTCTCTGTGTTGATCAAGGTTCAACCAGAGAGACAGGCCCAGTAGGGGATGTCCATGTTGAGGGACTTCTCCCAAGGAATTAGCTACTAGGCCAATTCCTAGTAGATGGGGGCCTGCTAGGCAGGAAGTCAGCAAGGGCAAGCTGCTGCCCCAGTGGAATGTCTTCTTCCTCGGGAAGCCCCCACTCTGCTCTTACGACCTTCCATTGACTAGATCAGGCCCACCCAGCCTGTCTAGGATGGTCTTCCTTGCTTAAAGTCAACTGATATGGACTTTAATCATATCTACAAAACACCTCCACAGCAGTGCCTAGATGAATGTTTGAAGACCTGGGGACTCTGTCCTGGCCACTCCCCATCACACTCCCTTTCAGTGGTTTCATTCATTCTCATGGCCATAACTGTCATGTACATTCTGACAAATCCTAAATCTTTCTCTCTCTCTCTCCCAGGTCCCCATCCCCATCTACAAACTCAGTTAGCCTCCTTCCTCCCAGATGATCTCACGGGAACCTCAGGTTTCTAAAGCATCTGTGTGCATTAGTTTACTGGGGCTGCCATAACAAAGCACTGCAGACTGGGTGGCTTAGACAACAGCAATGTATTATCTCACAGTTCTGGGGGCCAGAAGTCCAAGATCAAGGCGTCGGCAGGACTGGATTCATCTGAGGCCTGTCTCCTTGACTTGCAGATGGCAGTCTTCTCCCTGTGCCTCCACAGAGCCTTCTCTGTGTGTATGTGTCACAATCTGCTCTTCTCATAAGGACACCAGTCACGTTGGATTAGGGCCCACTCATGTGATCTCTTTTTACCTGAACTATTAATATTTCTCTCTCTCTTTTTTTTTTTAAGATGGAGTCTCACTCTGTTGCTGGGGCTAGAGTGCCATGGGGTCAGCCTAGCTCACAGCAACCTCAAACTCCTGGGCTCAAGCGATCCTCCTGCCTCAGCCTCCTGAGTCGCTGGGACTATAGGCATGCACCACCATGCCCGGCTAATTTTTTCTATATATATTTTTAGTTGGCCGATTAATTTCTTTCTATTTTTGGTAGAGACGGGGTCCCGCTCTTTCTCAGGCTGGTCTTGAACTCCTGAGCTCAAATGATCCACCTGTCTCGGCCTCCCAGAGTGCTAGGATTACAGGCATGAGCCACTGCACCTGGCCTATTAATATCTCTTTAAAGGCTCTATCTCCTAGTGCAGTTGGCCCCCCATATATGTGGGTTCCACATCCATGAATTCAACCAACTGTGGAAGGAAAATATTCCAAAAAATTCTGTACTGAAACTGTAGAGATTTTTTTCTCCTTGTCATTACTCCCTAAACAATATAGTATAACAATTTACAAAGCATTTAGATTGTCTTAGTATTATAAGTAATCTAGCGATGATTTAAAGTATACAGGAGGATGTGTGTAAGTTATATGCAAATACTACACCATTTTATATCAGGGACTTGAGCATTTGTGGACTTTGGTATCCATGGGGGGTCCTGGAACCAATTCCCCTTGGATCCTGAGGGACGTGTACTGTCACATCCTGAGTTACGGGGGGTTAGGTCAACATATGGATGTTGCAGGGACACAGTGCGACCCACAACACTACCCACCCTCTTTCTGTTCTCCTTAAGAGAACACTCTCCTCAAGCTGCAATTTTCACAATAATTATGTATATTTCTTTTTATCTAAAGAAAATTTTACTCCTATAAATGTGTTACTTCTTTGCAAATTAATTATAAAGATAAAGAAACATTCATTAAGAAAAAATAGCAGGAATCAGAAAATTCTTTGATCCTTGGTTTTGAGTTTTGTTTCTTCCTTTTCTCTTTAGTTTAGTTTTAATGTGTTGCTGCCACAATTTCTCCTGACCTTGCCCTGAGACTGGAAGACTTTTTCCCTGACAGTGCTGAAATTTCCAAAAAAGATTAACTTTATAAGGGGATTAAAAGAAAACAAAACCACAAAAATATGATGGAAATTGTTACATTTCCTGAACTCAGATTTCTTCACCAAGGGCAGCCACCTCACTCACGCTTGCTAGGCACAGAGCTTGATCCTCATGAAGATGCCTGTTTTCTTGCTCATAAATAGGGGACAGAGCATTCCTTCCCCAAGCCACTGAATAGAAGTTTCATGCTTCACCCTGCTTGGAGCATCTTAGGTTACATGGCATATACTGACTCCCTCAGGTCACCCCTGCGCCAGCCTGGGCCCGATGGTTGAACTTGTCTCAGATTTGTTAAAACTGTGTGGCTGTCCTAGAATTGGAGAAGTGTGAGAAGGAATGGAGTGACACAATCAGAGTGTCTGCCAAAGTGGCCGTCTCTTCCATCTCAGATTTCTTACTCCTCCTCCAAATACCCATCGTAATCACTGCTGTTATACGTACATACATATTCCATATTTTCATAAGTGTCAACATAGCCTACCTTAGATGATATCACCAAATCACATGTAGGAAGCAATAAAAACAGGCAGAGGTACAATATGCTACTTGCAGAGTTTAACATTTGCTGCTCCCTATGGGACATCAGTCTTAGCCTTTGATTAAAATAGTATATTCTAATTTTTCGTGAATCCTATCTTAGAATCAACATAAAATATTTCCTTTAATATAAACGTAGCAGAAATAACTTCAGAAATTATTTTCAAGAGCCTATTTTTCATTTCTCAAAGTAATTTGTATATATTCGACAACCTCTTAAAAAAGAGAATTGGTTTCATTGAAACTGCTTATGTGGATTGGCTAAAATTATTTTCTTTTTTGAGGGATGTGTGATTACAGATGGAGTCCAGAGCCTTGTGGACCCGTTTCAGGGATCACAGACTAAACAGCTGAACAGCTGAAGAAAGAAAAAGGGAGAAGAAGGGGAAGGGGGGAGAGAGAGAAAGAAAGCAAACCAAGAAAGAAAACCAACTTAATGATCATGTATATAGCTCCTAAACTTTTAAAAGACTCCAGGCAAAACTGTGTAGCCATCAAAACCTTCCTTGATTGTGTTGACTTTAAAGTTTTTCCAGGTACCTGTCTCAGAGTTGGTTCAGGAGGAATTTGGTTGTCACTAGGGAGAAATAGCTTCTCTCCGTGAGTGACTCAGCCCTCTCTCTTGAGCAGGAAAATCTTCACGTGAACTGTGCAGTTGCTGCCTCCTTCATTCTAGATTAACTTTTGGATGCACTTAATTGTTGTTGCCCCAGGAGGCTCTGTGCTCAGCTGAAAACCTCAAATTGTACGGCTAGAGGACAGACGCTTTTCTAAAGTTTGGCTTACGTGGCTTCAGTGGTGCAAGTAATACAGGCTTAGAACTGTGTTAACAAGAGACGATTTTAGAGGAGCAATTATTTATTCTTCAACACAAAAATCAGCCAGTAGTTCCCCTCCCTTTCTGTGGAGGGATGCTAGTTTTTGTCTTATATAAGGACTTACATAAGACCTGTGTAAGAGGAATAGATTTTAGGAGTGGGAACAATATTGTAAAAGGCTTGTGGTAGTTTTATTTGTTCATTTGTTGAACACTTACCCTCTTGACTGGCCAAGCAAGTTGAAATGCCAATGGAAGGCAAGAGAAGCATGAGAGATTCCAAAGCAATTGGTCCGAAGCTGGGCAGGGGAGCCTTCAGATGCAGAATGGCCAGAGTTATGGGCAGGTAGAGATCAGCTGTAGCCATAGGAACAACTGTCTGAGCTCCTGCTGAGTATTAACTTACTTAAATTCACAGCAAAACCTATAAAGTAAAGATTGTTATAGCTTGTTTTCTGATGAGGAAATAAACTGCAAAGGTTTGAGTAACTGTCCAAGGACACACAATTGCTAAATAATCAGTCCAATACCAGAGCCCCAGTCTGTTTGGCTCTGAAACCTCTCTCAGCTCTCTCTGCCTTACCGAGTTGCTGCCCACCCAGTGAAGGAGTCTCTTCCTCTGACAGCAGAGAGAGCAGGAGGGGCATACCTTGCCCATGCTCTGTGGCTTGACTCCAGCTAGGTCAGTTTTCTGTATAAAAATTGAAAAAATGAATTTAAGCATGCATATACTTCTAGGCATACAGGTAGCTGTGCACTGGGAAACAGCATGCCAGTTGGCAATGTGCGGTTTTCTTCTGGGGGCTGTTGGGCACGATAAGCACTCACCCTGCATGTGCAGCTGAATGCACTAGAACCTTCATTTTGGGAGTTGAGGAGTGCGTCACCACACCACCGTGTCTACGGAGAGGGAAAGCTGAGCAGTTCCTGGGGCGCTGGCTACTCCTGTGAAGTCATTACTTTGACCCTCCTCTTCTTTCCTTGACACTGCCCTGCAGGGACAGCCCGCTGGGACACAGTGGGGCTGCACGCCTGCCATCCTGGCTCTGCTAGCTGCCCATGTGGTGACTGCGGTGCAGCAGCATGGAACAGGGGCACGTACCTCCTCTGTTCCCTTTATAGCTCTTGCACTTTGCATGTGGAAGAGTAGTTTTGGAGAACTGCAAGGGCCTGACTCCTATGTGATTATGCTACCTTTAAAATACTACAGACTGGGCTGGGCATGGTGGCTCATGCCTATAATCCCAACACTTTGGGAGGCCAAAGTGGGAGGATCACTGAAGACCAGCCTGGGCAACATAGCAAGACCCCATCTCTACAAAAAAATAAAAATATTTGCGGAGCATGGTGGCATGCCCATAGTCCTCTGCTACCAGGGAGGCTGAGGCAGGAGGATGCCTGAGCCCAGGAGTTCAAGGCTGTAGTGAGCTATGACTGAGGGAATTATTAATTCAGATGATTGGCAAACAATGACTGAATTTCCCTTCTCTTTTAAAGTTAATAAACTACTGCCCTTTAGTAAAGGACCATAATTTCAGTAGTAAATAATCCAGAAGGCTGTACAGCATCTTAATCTCATTGAGGTGAATTGAAGATATCTGGAGAATTTAATGAAACAAACCAATTATGTTTTCAAGTCGCTTCTGCTGAGAAGCCACATCAGTGTAATCATCATTCCTCAGCATTTTATTTATTTTGTAAATAGACTTTTCAAAAAGCAGTTTTAGGTTCACAGAAAAACTGAACAGAAAGCACAGAGTTCCCACACGCCCGCTCCCTGCCCAACACGTGTGCAGCTTTCCCCGTCATCCACGTCCCCAGAGCGGCCATGGGATGCAACAGACGGGCCTGCACTGGCACGTCATCGTCACCAGCGTCCACAATTAGCATCAGAGTCATTTTTTCCCCCTCAAGCTTTATTGAGGTATAACCAATAAATAAAACTTGTATATATTCAAGGTATACAACATAATAATTTGATAAACCACTAGCTTGTGGTTTTAGGCAAGTCACCTACTTGCTCTTAACTCAGTTTCCTCACTGTAAAACAAGTGGCCTACGGGAAAACTCAAGCATATAACATACATGGCGATGTTTTGTCCATCGAGGGGCGGGATTCAGTGTTTTATTACGGTATTCCCTCCGGGCCGGGCCCTGGTTCCTCATGGTAAACGTTTGCTACCCTCATGGTGCATACTTGACCGTACCCATCAGAGAGCTGTTCCATCTCAGCTGCAGGAAGTGGCAGAATTTATTTCTCTGATAAAATGCCTAACTGCTTAAGAAACTTTGGAATAAGACAACCCTGAGTTCCTTGACTTATTACATGTAGATTCTGAAAACCCCTGAGAAACGTGGAGGATATTTCTAACACTTTTTCTCAGACTTTTCCTCTTCAAAAAAAATGGGGGCAGTAGGAGCTTACGGGGTTGTAAAGTGGCGTGACAGTGCTGGAGACTGGCATTCCCTGAGTGTTTATCAGGTACCAGGGCCAGTGCTAAGTAATTTTATGCATGTCTCATTTTAATCATCATGACGACTTTCTCAGATTATTTGAAGTTCCTAAAACGGTGTCTGTCACATAGTAAGTCATCAATAAACTCTTAAAAGGACTTTTTCCTTCTGGTGCTCAGGGTCCTCTGTGGCCTGACACCACTGTTCCCACCCTAGCCATCCCCCCATGACTTCCTGGCAGGATCCCTGAACCAGGAAATCCGTTTGCTCACTGACACCTGCGTGGGACGCTAGCTATTAAGCCTCCCTCTGTCCAAATCTTTCTTGGAGCTCAGGGTTCTGCAAATTCTCTCTTCAGCCCTGATGCCTTCACTGCAGACCGACCTTTCCCCTCTGTGTATGTCTATAGTTCACATTACATTGGACTCAATGAGTTTAAAAGACCCTCAGGGCCACGGTCGGTTTATTGAATTTTTCAGTCATCCTCCAAGTGCAGTATATCGCTGCCCATGTGGTAGGCGCTTAAAAATGTGTGGAAAAAATGAAGGGATGAGGACAGGGGACGCAGCACGCACATAACCAGAGAGGGGAGAGAGGGTGTGTGTTTGTCAACATGGGGGACAACTGAGGTCAAGGTGCAAAATAACTGAAATCAATAATACTGAAAGTGGGCTGGTGTTTAAAGATAATATGGTGATCAGTCACCAGAATTAAAGGTTTATTGTACTGTTGTCATGAAGGCAAAAAGGAGTTCCTGATTAAAGAAACATCACTGAAATTTAAAAAACACACATAGGCAACTGCCACAATAGCAAAGGACGCCAATCATCCAGTAATTATCTCTTCTGCCTGAGCACAGCAGGTATGCGGAAAGGACAAGAAGCCCTGAGACCGCTGTGTCACCAGGTCAGTGTCCCTCCTGTGGGTGCCTCATTTCTTGCCTGGCGAGTGTCACGATCTCCCAGAAACCCTGCCTGGTGACCTGGTGACATTTGTTTCTGACGTCTCAGCAGATAACTTTGTTACCCTCTCTGTCACACAGCACCTGCAGCTGCCAAGTTAGAAGCCGCCCCTCACTCCTCTGTAAGGAGAAGCACAGAGGATGGTGTTGAGTTAAGGTGTCCCGGGAGCATTTCTAACTCTCTGGGGCACCCTCCACCCTGTCGCCCGGCCCGAGTGTCCTGCCTGACCCGTTTCCCTGACTGCCCTCATGTCCGTTCTACGCACTGTGCTGTTGTTTCCAGGCTTGAAACGTCGTCAGGTTTAGCGAGGACAGCCCACAGACTTTGCTCTTTTCGTGCCATATGCTCCCGTGGTGTGTACGCGCGAGCGCAGCCACTCGCTGCCAGCCACCTCCAGCTCTTCCGCACGAGCCAGAGCTTCCCACCCAGATGGTGCCATTTTGCTTGCAACGCTTGTGAATTTTTGCAAGGCGGTGTGGGTGAAATGGAAAATAATTTCATACCCTGTCATAATAAGAAAGCTTGCTTGTTTTTTCACCAGTGGACATACAATGAATGAAAGGCCTGGCGATTGTCTGGCTGTAGTTAGATGCAGACAATGCCCCTGTGCTCAGCCACGCTGTCTCTGAGGGTAAGGCCCTCGCTTTGTATTCCCACGTGGCCAGAATCCAGTGCAGCCTCGCACATAAAAGACTATCGGCAAACACACATTGAACTCACAGTTTATTCTTTACTTTTAATTATACCTGTGAGCTCTCCCCTTCCAGCGTTGTTGACTGATAAGCATGTATCTTCTAGAACTTGGGGAGAAGGGGGAGAGGCCCCCACCTGGCTCACATCCTCCTGCTCAGGTCCCACCTCTGCCCTCACTGGACAAATCACTCAACCTCCCTGGGCCCAGCTCTGTGCGGCTACCTGAGAGAGCAGACGTAAGCCTCCCAGGTAAACTAGCCGGGCGGGGGTTGTGAGAATCAAGGAAGGTACATGGAAGTCAAAATACTGCACTTTGCAAATTATAAAGTGCTAGGGAGTTGTACGAACACAGGAATTGAGATTACACCCCTGGGTCTGAATTTCTACTATGCTTTTTATAGCTATAGCACTTTGAGAATTTTAAAGAAAATCCTGTGATTCTTAGTTGCTTCATCTACAGACCAGGAATACCAGTGCCCACCACGTGGAGGTACTGTGAGGACTAAATGAGACCCAGCACGGGGAAGCGGTGGCCGAGTGTCTGACACCGGAAGCTCTTAGAAATAAGAGGTTATTACGATTATTGCACATGCTTACCTCTCCTTATTCTGAGTTCTGATGGCAGGACTTGAATTCTTTGTAAGTTCAAGCCTCAAGTAATTTCATATATTTGTTGGTTATAAATATTTTGAAAAGCTAAAAGCAAGCTATCACTCTACATCGTATGATTGCTTAAAGATGCATATTATATTTTATGGTAATTTATGTATCATTACAATTCCTGTTCTTCCAGCATTAAGGTACCAGACTTCATTTGTGTTTGCATCTTTTACATTCAAGCTGAATTGTATAAATATGACCATGGGTGTCACCTAGGAACTACATGCCTGTCTGCTTCCTGTCGTAGCTGGTGGCTTCTACCCACGTAGGAGGGGAAAGAGGAATCGAGGAACAGAAAACAGACACACATCTCTCTGTGTCACGTGCATTTCATTCATTATCTCTGGGACTCTGTGAGATAAACATAATATTTTCCACTTTATAGTTGGGGAAACTGAGGCTCAGGCTGGTTAGTGACCTCTCTAGAATATAGTTGGAGAGAAAAATAAAAACCCAAACTCAAGTTTGTCTGATTTAATAAGGCAGAGGTCTGACTTCATAAAGAAACAGGGGACTATCAGGGCCACAGAATACAAGAGGAGGCTTCAAAGATATTGCCTGCTGGAATCTTTGCTATTATCAGGGATTTTCTTTTTTTTTTTTTGGTGGGGGGAGGGAGTTGGAAGAGTGGAAGACAGGTTTGTAAGGTGTATTATTTTCAAACATAAAACCATGTATTAAAGAAAATATCTAAATAGATAGCATTTTAGTCTTTTTCATTAGAAATGTTTGGCTCACTCTCAGTCACTATACTTGCTTAGTTATCTGTGTTTTTATAAAGCCTATGCTATGAGCGCTTAACCAGACATATTTAATCATTTTCTTAAATTTATGGGTTATTTAATAATGTTTGAGTAAGAAGTATAAAGGAAAAACATATTTTAAATAAAATTGTCACTCTCCAGATTAAATTACTCTTTAGTTAACAGCGCATCAGAATGGAGACAAACAGATGCCAACTCTAGTACCCATTTTTTGCAACGTCTTCCCATCAAAACCCAAACCCAGCCACTGCCTCAGGAGAAGAGAAGGGGAGAATGGCAGTGGGCTGAGGGCGAGGTGCAATTCTGTGCGGCAGGTCATCTAGGCCCTGTCTCACGTCCTGAGAGTTGAGTTGGGCTTTATCATTCTTATTTAGCAGGAACTGAAACTCAGGTAAGTCATACACCGAGTTCAGACTGAGACTATCTGACTTCACGTTAGACCACACTGCCTCCAGGAGGAGCCAGGGCTGTTCTGTCCCTGAACGTTAAAAGATGTTTCTCCTGTGGAAATTTATGTATTGAGCGGGGCACGCATGAATTGTGATGAGGTCTACAAGTCTGAGGTATGTAGAAGTAATTAACATATGGGTTTTCCAAACATACTTTAGCTCGTGGCCTCTGAAAACCTGATGGTATAGTTTGGAACAGTTAGTGCTCTACAGATTTCTGAGGAAACATCCTCTAAGTAAAACAACCCTCTTAATTCAATTTTAGTTGAAAATGAAATTGTTCTAAACTTCGTGTTACGTTTAAAGAATAATTCAGGCTTAAAGGCAATGTTTCTGACCTACCTTGAAAATTACTGTTCCCTCCGTTGGTAGATGAGACAAATTTATGTGCTTTAAAAATCTCTCAAGATTAAGGAAAGACAGAATTCTTTCTCACCTACTGTACCAGACCATGCTCAGTCTGTGGCATGTATAAGAGAACTCACCTGCTTTGTTTATATGAACAATTGAAAGTGACAAATTAGTGGTGCCCTGGCAAACAAATATCAGCAAACCTAACTGTGTTTTAGCCAATGCAACTGGACATATTTCAAAATTAAAAACCATTTTGTTTTCAAATGACATTATAGTTACTATGATTGATTTCTCAAAATATTAGTAACTATGAGGTGAAAATGTCTATTTTTGTTTTACACAAATGAAAGAATTTTTTAAAAAATATTTAAAGCCAAACAACTTTAGATAAACACAAAATGAATTGCCAGCCACAAAATAAGACCTGTATTACATGCAATACTGCTGAAAAGATTTATATGTATATTCACCTTTTATCTATCTCTGCTATCTTCTTTGTATTTTTTTGTTTAAATTTTTTTGAACAAAGCACTAGAATAAAATCTCAGTAAGGTCAGAAATCTTTGTCCATTTTTCCTGTTACCTCTGAGGTCTAGAATCATCCTTTTGTGTATTAGACACTCAATGAATACAAAAAAGAACAAGTGAATGAAGAAGCAAAGTCAATAACCCAAAGGCTGTCACAACACATTTACTCCGTGGATTTGACTTGAAGATGGAGAGAAATGCTATGCTTCTTGTCTTCTAGGTACACAAAGATGAAGACAGCAACCAATATTTATATATTTAACCTGGCCTTGGCAGATGCTCTAGTTACGACCACCATGCCCTTCCAGAGCACCGTCTATTTGATGAATTCCTGGCCTTTTGGGGCTGTCCTGTGCAAGATAGTCATTTCCATCGACTACTACAACATGTTCACCAGCATCTTCACCCTGACCATGATGAGTGTGGACCGCTACATCGCTGTGTGCCACCCAGTGAAGGCTCTGGACTTCCGCACGCCCCTGAAGGCAAAGATCATCAATATTTGTATTTGGCTCCTGTCCTCCTCTGTGGGCATATCCGCAATCGTCCTCGGAGGCACCAAAGTTAGGGAAGGTAAGAGTGTCGTTTTCATTCCATTTATAAAAATGGGACTTCTAATTGTACAAACTTTTGATTCGGGGTGAGTAGTCATATCTAATGGCAAAGCCAAAAGACAATGGAAATATAGTGTGTACATCCATGGAAACTGAGAAATAAAACAATTTAGTGTCCCTTCCCAGCTCTAAACACAGAAGGGGATAAGATAATGTCATTGCCAGAACACAGGTACCTCACCCGACTGTCTCCTGCTCTGGAAGTGCTTACCAGCATGCAGAGGAGTGGGCACGAAGAAAGAAACCACCAGCATGTGCATTTCTAAAATACAGTCTGGCAACCCCAGGACATGCCTTCTCGCTCCTTTTCTTTTTCTCTAACGAGGGACTTGAATCAGTAGAGATGCTAGCTCTTTGCTATTTTTGCCTTGAAGGATAATCTCCACTTCACTCTCTTAACAGCTCCATTTGGCCATAGGCCACTCAGATCAGGTTCCCAGATGGACAGTACTTATCGATGAGCGGAACCATTAGATTTTGGACATATTAGTTTTTACCCCATGCAAACACTGATATTAGGGAGGGTGGTGGTACCTGTGAGTACAGATAATTGGATATGTGTAGCAGGGACTTTCCAGTCATAGTGAAAGGGCTGGCACTAAAATCATGGCTTATTTGGTACATGGTACATGGACTTTGTTTATTTGTTTTTAGACTTAATTCAGGTTTTGGTTTACAGTTGTAGGTTCACAGCAAAATTGAGCAGAAAGTACAGAGAGTTCCCATTTACCCCCTACCCCGACACATGCACAGCCTCCCTCACTATCAGCCTCCCCCACAGAGTGGTCCACGGGTTATACTCAGTGAACCCACATTGACACGTCATTATCACCCAGCATCCATCGTTTCCATGAGAGCTCACTCTTGGGGTCTGTACATGCTGTGGGTTTGGAGAAATGTGTAACGACATGTGCCCATTGTGTTAATGAAGCGTGATCTTTTTCCTCTGAAACTATAAAATGAGTTTCTAGCATCGCCACAGCAGGTGTCAAGCTGTACTATTTGGTCAGTTTTAAGAAATGCCCAACTTTCTCTATCAGATAAACATTTTAAAATATGATTAATCACCTGCAGGATTTTGTTTCTTCGTGCTTACAGCAAATAGAAATAAAGTGTAAGAAACTCTTCTAAGACTTGGCTGTTTGGGCATAACAACTCAAATTCAAAAAAAGATGCTAAGTCTATACCCTGAAGGTGAGAAGAATGGGCGAAACAATATAAGAAGATAGATGATTTTTCCCAGGGCAAATAAAGAACCGATTTTTATATTTCATGTTACACTTATAGACTTAACCACTACATTCCTTCTAATCATTGACAGAAAATGACATCCTAGAAGAAATAGATTTCAATTATGCTTTTGAATGGGGAAATGAAGATGTGGCTTTTCTTGGAAGGAGTTACTATAGGTGAATGTGTGAAGATGCAATGGAAGAAAAGATCCACCAAGTGTCAGAAAGAGGTTAATTTGTGCAGCAAAAAAAAGAGAGAAAAAATTCAAATAGTCTTATAAGAAGTCTCCATTCTTCCCTTATTTTTTTTTTAATTTGCAAAAGCAGGTTTTATTTATATGATGAAAGATTGTCTTCATTGCCTAGTGCATTCATTTGGGAGTGTTGCACCACACTGCATGTTAAGGCTCTTGGGTGACCAAGGGGAATATTTTAGATAATCTCTGTGCACTGAATTGGCGCTGCATGGCATTGGTGGTTCACAATCTCATGTGTGTGGAAAATGCACATCAGGCCTGGATTGTATTAGATCACATCCACCTGGACAAACCCTGTCTCAGCTAATGCTTCCAAGCTGACAGTATTTCCTTTTGGTTAAGAGCACAGATTCTTAAACTGCAACCTACGTAGGATAGGATCCTGACTTCACTGCTTATGGGCAGTGTCACTTCAGAGACATTAGGTGGGGAACTTGCGGCTGTAAGGCCACACATGGCCTTCACTCTTCTTAAGTGCGGCCTGACCAATTCCAAATTTTACAGAGCAAATCCTTTTATTAAAAAAGGTGTGGCAGAGAAAGATGGAGCTTTTCTTGCCTCCTTTTGTGCTTAAAAAAGAAGAATCTTGAAATCAGGCCACGGGTTCCCACCCTCCTTGGGTATTTCCAGATCTAAGGGGTCGCTGTGTGGGAAGCTGGTGAAGCAGCGCCTGGTGTCAGTAAGCGCTGGGCAGATGCCGGCCAGCGCTTTGTCACAGGTCACACCTGGTGCTGTGTCTACCATCATCTATCTGGTATTCATGCAATATTGAGGTCTCTTGTATACAGCAAATTTTCACTTTATGGACATAAAATGTTGAATCTAGTATTTTATATACAGCAGTATATATGTGTGTTATTTATTTTGAAGAATTCAAAGTCTATTCATTGCTATCATTATAGTAGCTAAGAATTATTATAATAGCTACAGAAACAGAGTTACTCTTACCAAAATGAATACACACAAGAAAGGCTTTAGTTTAGCTGTTAGAACTAACTCTATAATTATGACAGCCATGAGATGTTGGAACATGAGTCAGCAGGAGCTGTGGCCCTCTGATATTAATATAAACAGAAAAGAAAGACTACTTCTGGAACTGAGGCAATTGTCTGGATAATTCAACCTGAAAATGCCTCCTTTGTCCTGAAAGGGAGATGGGATAAAAACAGCACTCCTGGACTGGGATTTCCCACTGAGTGTCTCAGCTCTCTCCATCCTCGGCAGTGGTATAAATTCACTTCACTGACTTTTCTGGAGGATTTTTCCAACTTTGTAGTTGGATGTTTGTTTCCCAAAGTCCTGTAAAAGTAGCTGTTGTTGGTTATTTCACCCATTCATCAGATATTTATTGGGCTCCTACTACATGCAAGACAATTTGTTCAAGAGGAAGCTGATGCTGAGAGTTGAATATATATGTCCAAATTAAACGTTGGCCCTGTGTTGCCTTTGCTAATAGTCTTCATAGTAATAGTACTTTGCATAATGACTTTTTAGAGAATCAAAATTTACAAGTTACTCTGGAAGCTTTCATTTACTTCTCAAAGATTTGATCTGGTATTTAATTGATAAAAGGAAGTCTCTAAGATATTCATCTTTAATAATTGTCCAAAGATTATGTCCTTTGTATTTTGATGTATGTATAATTGGAATTCTAATAAGATGCATTTTGTTATACTAAGAGATATTTGATTAAGATCACATTATTAATATAGCTCTTCCACTATTTAAAAATGTTCTTGGGTTATTTTTGAAGCAGATTTTTCCAAGATCAGAAGAAAATATTTTTATCACAAAAATTATACTCATAGTCTTGCTTATCTGTGAGGAAGGATCAGGGCAAAGGGAGTTCTGTTCTGCGCTGGGTACTGACTGCTCAGGGGCAGGAGGGGAAGTGAGCTGATTGGTTCGTGGGGAAAAGACTGCTCGTGAGTCCCCAGGAAAGTAGTTTAAATGGTCCTGATCCTGGGTCCCTGCTCTTCCTAGTATTAACGTCACTCTAAGGGAATATTACCCAGTAAAGAGGAGCAGAGCAATAAAGAAGTTTTCTAAGTTCTCATATAAAGATATTTGCTTCATCTGAGATACATAGTAATGTTGGTATAAATAAAAAAAATGTGCCTGATTTACTCAAAATTCCCCTAATAATAATGATGATTCTCTTTCTCCTCCTCCTTTTCTCCCTCCTCTTTCTCCTCCTCCAAAAGTTTTACTCACATTTCAGTAACACCCTTAATTACAATGAGCACCTTTGGGTCCATTAAGTCACAGTACCTGGTTCAAATTTAGACAAATTTCATATCCATTTTTATTGACCCACATAATGATTTCTTGTAAACCAGTTAATGTTTTTCAGAGAAGTTGGTTTTTGTTAAAGTCAATGGCTAGATTTGAAATATTTAGTCATTACAAATGACTACAGATTACTACAAATAGACGTTAACTTTTACTGCCAGAGCCTGAAATCTGGGAGAACTGTTAACAAATTGAAATACAAATAAGTACCCATGGTATAAAATAACAATTTAGCTCCTCTGAAACCATCAATGTCAAACCAGCTTCCACAACTGCATAAGTAATATTGCTAGCTAATCTTACTTATTCTACACTATTGTGTATGTTACCAATAAATGGTGGCTTTCTAGCATCCTTGTTCTTATGCACAAAGACAGGACGGTTAATGTAATGTAATGGCATTTGTTCCTAATTTGGTGGTCTACTTCGGGTAATAGCATCTCTCCATCATTGAGCCATTGCAATCAGAGGTATTAAAGTTCACATTTCAAACACTTTGCAGCCATGGCCACAGGGATAATAGGTTTTCTTTTTATGGTCTTGTTCACTGCTGCAGATGGGGAGGTCATCGAGTGTTCCTTGCAGTTCCCGGATGATGACTACTCCTGGTGGGATCTGTTCATGAAGATCTGCGTCTTCGTCTTTGCCTTTGTGATCCCCGTCCTCATCATCATCGTCTGCTACACCCTGATGATCCTGCGCCTGAAGAGTGTCAGGCTTCTTTCTGGCTCTCGGGAGAAAGATCGCAATCTCCGCCGGATCACCAGGCTGGTGCTGGTGGTGGTGGCAGTCTTTATCGTCTGCTGGACCCCCATCCACATCTTCATCCTGGTGGAGGCTCTGGGCAGCACCTCCCACAGCACGGCTGCCCTCTCCAGCTACTACTTCTGCATCGCCTTGGGGTACACAAACAGCAGCCTGAACCCCGTTCTCTACGCCTTCCTTGATGAAAACTTCAAGCGGTGTTTCAGGGACTTCTGCTTTCCCATTAAGATGAGAATGGAGCGACAGAGCACCAGCAGAGTCAGAAACACTGTTCAGGATCCTGCCTACATGAGGGATGTGGATGGGATGAATAAGCCAGTATGACTAGTCGTGGAGATGTCTTCTTACAGTTCTTCAGGAAGAGAAGAGTTCAACGATCCAGGTCTAACTCAGATTACTACCGCAGTCTGAGATGAAATGAGAGAATTTTTAACAAACTTTTTGAAATCTCGTGGTCTGAAGTCCTAAGATGCAGACCGCATCAGCAATCCAGGTCAGTGGAAACATGAAGGCTGCCGGGAAGGAGAGCAGAAGGTCCGAGCAACAAACACGACTCTTCTCTAGGGCATGGAAGCCAGGCTGACTCTCAGTTCCTCCGATGAACGAAGAACAGGCCTTTTTCTTCTGGTGACCTAGACTTAGGTCAGCACCCATCTCTTGTGGCCTTCCTATGCAACGTGGTTTCAAAAGCTCTATTTAAGAGAAAAAGAAAAGAAAAAAAAAAACACATTGGTTTCAGAGCTCAGTGGGCATCCAATTCAGATGTTAACAATGACAGCAACAATCTCAAAAAGAATGAGAACCATTTCCAGGGCTCACACCCAGCTCACTTTACGCTGCGTGGAGACACCTTTTGTGAGTGATGCGGTGAGAACTGCAGCCAAAGTGTGACTTGGACCCACACCTGAGGCATCTGATGTTCACGTATAGTAGAACATTATCTTGATATTTATGAAATTACTTAAACATGTAAAAGGTGGTTTTTAACATAGTTTAATTTCTTAAAAACTACTTGTTTTTTTCTTAGCATGCTATTTCAGGTAAATAATCTTATGACGAAGCATGTCCTGATGTCAAGAAACATAAAGTGATTTGAATACCACTGAAAAAATATATAGTTTCATCTGTAAATAATGGTATACGTGCAAATAAGGAATGGGTTTGCCTTTTAGCCAGGGGATTCCCGAGGGCACACTAATGATCTCCTGGAGTTATTAAGAGTTGATGCTGAGACTTTTTGCAGGGAGTCGGTCATGGTGGGATCCTTTCTGACTCCTCAGACCACATTTAGTCCTTTGTCCTTTAATAGTGCTTGTAACTTGTGTTAATGAGTCACAGAATCTTTAACTCGCTCCCAGGTTGTAGCCTTGGCAGAATCTAGTTTATTTGTAGCATCTCTTTATAGCTGTTACCACATTCTCTGTATTTATGGGGAGGAAGGTGTTTTGCTTATGGAGATCTCAAGATACTACTCTGTGGCTTTCAGCAGAAAGTAGAATTGTTCCTAAATGTGTGCTGAATGAGAACATTATAGTCCTCAGAGTTCCTGGACCCACCTTGCACTGTGTTCTGTGAAGAACATACCTGCTGAGGATAATGCCATGAGCAACACATTTAGGATAATTTTGCTAAAACTTCCAGATGGCATAGAAATTCCCTCTTTTTTCTCCTGAAATGTATGGTTTCAGAGGTAATGGCTTTTTCTGTAATTTTCCTGGGAAGAAAAAAGGAATAATTTAAAAATAACACCCATCTCTAAGCCTATATCTTATTAGGGCAGCACCCTCTGCAATTTAATAGAAAAATCAAATGTAAAGCCCTGTATGACTATAGACACCACTACATCTCTTAGTGCTGTTCACCATGCACTTTCTCTCTAGTGTATAGCCTCTCTCCTTATGGAAATAAAAACTCTCATTGAAGGTTTTACATGTGGTTTCACAATTTTACTCTTATCATATTTGTGTCTATTCCAGATTGTCATGGCACCTAACACCAATGACTGAAGGCAGCATGGCAGGGATTTTTCCTAGTGAAAATGAAGCACTCTTTTGAGTATTTCTTAAATTTCATTGAAATTCCTAGATGTCCTTGTTTTATTATAACTGAATATAGGTAGGATTGGCTTAAATACTGGTTTACACTAACTCCTTAGTTAAAAATCTTGGTTATTATACAGGAAAGATGTCTTTATAGAGAGTAGTTGAAGAAACAAACCTCACTAAAATAGGAAATATAAAAATCTCTTTATAGAACAACAAAACCCAGGAAATTTTCCTCTTAGCTTCTTACCCATTGCAAAATACAACAGAAATACGATCATGGAATGAAATCAGAGCAGTGTGTTCTCTTTAAATCAGCAGTGCGTTCGTAGCATTAACTGCCATTAACGGAGTCTGAACCATTTGCCTGATTGCCTCTGCGTCTCTGCATATGGAAGAGAGAGAGAAGTAACTCCTGAGAAGGGTTGTTTCTCCCAAGCTTCTCCATTTTTGTTAATACCGGCTTTCCCAAACTGAAAAGGGAGAAGATGGAAATGTCATTTTAGGACATTGCTTTACAGGAATGGTAATGTGAATCCCATGCTAGGAAAGACACCATTTGCACAAATGTGTTTCTTTGTCAAAGTGTATATGTTCACATGCATGTATGTGGTGTCCTGCTGTGAAGCAATGATCATATTGCCATTCACTCATCATTCCAGACAATGCATTTGTCCAAGATCTGCTACCTCTGAGATACTGCCCACTTTTGATGCTCTTTTCTCCAACCTCAACAGGAGGGCATTTTCTGCTGTGTCTCTCTGAGACCAGAACTGCATGTGTCTAACCTTGAGATGGGCTCTCCACGTGAACTCCATCTGCCCATTCTGGTAACAACTTCGAAGAGACAGGACCTAGTCGGGGGTCAGAGAAAGTGCAGAGCACCAGCCATGCAGGGTGAGGAGGAAACCTGTAACTCGGAACTGGAGGAGAATGGAAACACTCTCAGTGTCTCAGATTACTTAGAAATCTAAGAGTGTCCTTGAGACTTTAAATCAAAATGCTAGGCTTAATCCTAAAAAGAAAATATAATTTCAAAAAAAAAAATCAAGAAATATTCACATATATCTGAAGAAGATGGTTCCATTCTGTGATACATTACTGAGAAATAAAAGTCCTTAAACTTGTATAACTATTATCAGACAATTTATAGATGTTTCTGGCTTTAAATTGGAGCATTTTAAAGAGAAAACTGTGACAAAGTTGTATGTCCTTTCAGTGAGATTTATTTCCTAACCGAGAGTTGTTTGGATGATTCAGCATAAATATGAGAATCCCAACCTAAAAGGGCATAAACTCATTTGCCCTAAAGCAATTTTCTTCTCTGAAACAAAAGTATATTCACATTTTCTTTACTATAATGTATATTATTATTTCTATCTCATACTTTTAAAGATAATAATTATTCATTGTATATATGATTGTGTGCCTTGCAATAAAATCAAAACTGTACCTGCTAAAAATCACAATAGTCAATGTGGTAAATCATTTATTCTATCATTACTTCAATGATGCTGCACTTCTGCAAGAACAATGTTAACCGTTTCTCAAAACTGTAAGAGTTGCTCTAACTTGAAAATGATACAGCAATGTTAGTTGCTCTCATCCATGAAAATGTTGTTAACTTGAAAATGATAGAGCAATGTTAGTTGCTCTCATCCATGAAAATGTTTTTAATGATTAATGGAAAGAAACAAAACAAAACGTGGGAATCCAAACTATGATCTGAAATTCCCAGACCTGGGAATCGCTTAGAAAAATTCACCTGTTTCCACGGTAATGATGTCAGGATCCCAGAATCAATGTCACATACTGCCCTCCCAGTGAAAATCCACTTTTTCACTGTGAAAAACATGAAAAATTCAAAATCAAACTGTCCCACCAATAAAAGCATAAAGAAATCAAATTCAACCTAGAAATACAAGCAGCCTTCTGCCCTGCTGCCAATACAATAGAACCACACCACTGCCAGGAATGATCTGTTGCTAAACCTCATGTCGTTATTTTACATACAAAAAAAGAACAACTTAAAAACAAGCATCTTGACAAAAGAAAGACCTATAAGTAGAGGCAAAACTTAGACAAGAGAAGTAAAAAGAAACTCATCTTACTAATTGGGAAGAACACACTAGCAGGTCTTATTCTCATTTTAAAACTGTGCAAATTTCTTACTACTGTTTATCTTTGATGGATAACTCAATTTCATAAGTGATTGGAGTGTAAGTGTAGTATGAGTTTCCACTCCCATTTTTAGTGGATTCTTTAGTGTGTTTAATAAAAGAGAGAAAAAAATAAATTGGAAAAAGTCTAAGGAAATAAGAGAGCAAATAGTTTTTCATCTGAAACAAGATCGTTTCCTCAGGCTGGATGCTGTGTACTTTGGTATATAAATTTTGAGTATGTGGAATGTGATTAGAAACTTGTTTTCTAAGGAAATTATGAATATATTTGGAGAGAAAACTCAATATGCAGCAAGTTTTGGCATGACGATATCTTCTGTCTATAATTAATTTGCAGCACTATACATTCCTGATGATGGTCCCCATGTTTGTAAGAACTAGTGATAACAACATAAAACAAACAAACAGACATTATAGATTAATTGTTTTTCTGGTGCTTAACTGGTGCTTTAAGAGAATATTCAATCATATTTATGCCAAGAACTATGCTAGATTATGGATGGGCAAAGGTAAACAAAAAAAATATACTTTTTAAAAAAGTGTATGTTTTTAAATATCAAGTGTAGCTGCTTTTAATATCTTGTTAGTGGAACTAGGAAGGAAAGAGTTAAAATAGCAGGTCTGCAACCAATTCGTTTGCTTTGTCGGGGAGGCTCCCCACCCAGGTGACTGCCTAATCTCCTTGTCCACTGGACCTCTTATAAAGAGTGACTTTTGTAGGGACTTTATCTACAGAACGTCCTTAGCAGGATGTTCCTGGCTAGAGAAGTACTTGTAATAAACCTGTAATCTATATAGGTTTATGTTTGCGGGGGTGGGGCATAACATGGATATGTTTCATAACTTAGATGTTCTTACTGTTTGAGGCAACCTGCAACTTCATTAGAAACCTCAACTATTATTTAGGGAAAAGAGCCCATGTCAGATGTGGGAAGGAAGGACTAGGAACCACCCTTGTAGTCTCAGACCTCTCTCACTTCACCTAAGCTGGAGACTTTCTGTATCTTTGAAATTATCGGTAAAACTCGAAATTTCCATGTCATAATGTACCTCAACCGGAAACTCAGGTTAAAAATATGTTGTTCAAGCCTGAGAATTATTTACTAGAGAAAAGCATCAGTTAAGTTTTGATTTACAAAAGAACAGTGCTGCTACTGTTAACACCAATAATTATAAAACCTTATATTAATATTTATTGCTCTACTAACTGTTTTGTATGTCCTAAGTTAATACTCTCAATAGGCCTATGAGTTAGTTGTATGAAATTTGGATATGTTAAGTAAGTTAACCAATGCCACATAGTTAATAAGTGGCAGAGGTGGAAAAAATGTAATTATTACATGTGAAATAATGGAAGTTCTCAGGGTCAGTGTTCATGGAAGCTAGTGAATTACAATGGACGAGATTGGTGGGATAAAAACCAGTATAGGCTGGGCGCGGTGACGCCTATACTAGCACTATGGGATGCTGAGGTAGGAGGATTACTTGAGGCCAGGAGTTCAAGACCAGCCTGAGCAAGAGTGAGACTCCAACTCTACAAAAAATTGAAAAATAGAAAAATTAGCTGAGTGTGGGGGTATTTGCCTGTAGTTCCAACTACTCTACTTGGGAGGCTGAGGTGGGAGGATCACTTGAGGCCAGGAGTTTGAGGTTGCAGTGAGCTATGATGATGCCACTGCATTCTAGCCAGGGTAGCAGAGCAAGATCCTGTCACAGGAAAAAACAAAAAACAAAAAAAAAAACCCAGCATAGATTTGGGAATTAGACTGCCTGCTTTCAAATCTCAGCTCCAGCTGGGATTTGTGTGGTCTTGTGCAAGATACAATCTTTTCTGTACAACAGTCTCCTCACAAAATAGTGACCAAAAATATCCATAGAGTTGCTACACTCATACAACTGTAGTAAGACTCAGTAAGTGTTAGTTAATATAGTTGTTATCATTTTCAATTAACCTCACCACAAAAACATTGGTTTCATTTATTTATATGGTTTCTTTCAATTTTAAAATAGTAAGACTCTGGATTGCCTGTGGGCTGCATCCATCACGTTGTCACCTGACACATCATGAACTCATGAGATCTAGCGGGCAGTGAGGACACAACTCATTTCTCCTACCATCTCCCTCCCGTCAGTAGTTGCAAAATAAAATCTGGACGTCACTATGTTCTGGGAAGAGGGCCCGAGTATCCAGCATGATGAATACAGGTCTTTGGTCTTGCATAATGTGAGAAACCTAATTCAAGGGTTTTGTTTCCTTCTCCAAACCTGAAAGTTATTCATTCCTGGCGAAAGGATTGCCTTGTCAGCATTGGTTGATCCCCTGGGAAGTGACGATTTGCACCGGGAAGCGGAAAGGACCGACCCGGTTGCTTTCTCCCAGCAGAGGGGCACAAGCTCTGGTTCAGAAGGCATGGGGGCTTCGCCTGCCGTGCCGCTCAGACAGCCGGGTGTCTCAGATGATGCACACGGATGGATTCAGTGTTCCAGGGAGGACGTCAGGGCTCTGTTTCTCCGTCCGTTCTTTGTTCCGGTGTTGTCTTTGTTGCCTTCATTTTTCAGGCCCTCCCTCTCTCTAAATGTGCCACTGGCAGCTTCAGGCTCACATCGTAAACACAGCTCATAATAATTGCGGAACAGAGAGACTTTTTCTTTCCCAGAACCCATGTATCCAAGAAGGAGAGTTTAACTGTCCTATCCCTAAACCAATCACCATTGTTGGGGGCTCCAGGGCTCGGTTATGTGTTCCCCCAGCCCGCTGGCTGTGTGTGTGTGCGTGCTTCAGCAGGGAGGAGTCGGGAAGGGCTAGTTTTCTTTGAGCCCCATAGAATGGTTCCCACTGGAAAGAGGGATCCAATTACCACAGAAAGGAAAGGGGTGCTGGAAAGAGAAATGCAATGGCTATCTACCGCGGTATTCTTCCAATCAAGCTTTCACCCTTTCCTCAACGGCTTTACAGGAAGGCAGGGGAAGAATGTGGGGGAACAGAAAAATAGGGACGGCAGCTTTGAACGGAGTGTACATGTAAACAGCATGTGCAGCTGGAGGTGGAGCATGAGCTAAGATGTGGGAAGAGCAGACAGTGAGAACAGCAGCATCAGCAGCACAGGCTGGACGGACGTGGGGTTCCCACCGCCTGTGCCGCTTCTCCCCTTCCGCTTCTCCCCTTCCGTGCTGGGAACTGGGCTCCAGAGTCACACGTTGCCAAGAAAAAAACCCACACTGAGAAAAATTTATATTCCTGGGTATGAGTTCTAAATAGCAATGAATACCCAAATTGACACATTTTGTATTAATAAAAAAGAACACAATATTCTTAAAATTAGTAAAATTTAACACATAAGCCACAGAGTAATACTTTTGAAGAGTTCTAACACTGACAATATTTTGTAAATAATACAGGGTGACATCTGTTATTAACAAAAATAAGTGAGTATTTTATTATAAATTTTATTATAAATAAAAACCCTAAAAATGGCTTCGCTGCCACAAAACACAATGTACAATGATTGTTTACCTCTGTTGACTAAATTAATGCTTTCCCTATGCCTTCCACAAAGATGGGCTCTTAAAACTCATGGCACTTTGTCCTACAGTGCCTATCTGGACCTAAGTTTATGCTACAACTATCAGGTCTACATTAGACACCATTTTGAGGTACATAGACCCAGGCACCTCATCGGCATGGAGAAGAGGTTATGGCATAGGCAGAGGAAAAGACACAACATAATGTGTCTTTGGCTTACACAGGGAAGAGGATTCGATTCCACCATTCTCCTTGTAACTCCCACACCCGCTGGAGCACACGCCAATTTGAGTGAAAATTCAGAGCGTTTGAACTCTCTGAGATAAACTGAAGAGTTGTACACCTATATATTGAATATGTTTGCTTTTAGTGATGACTTTTTTTTGTAAGCGAGAGGATATTTTTCCACTGTTTTCATTTTGGAGTTCTGCCTTGACAAACACCCTACGATACGATGACCTTGTCAAGGCCCTTTGCCAGCTGTGCTTCCTTCATTCTATGGAATATGATGCTTTCCCCCAACTTTATTGTCAAACTTAAAAATAGATCTAAGCTTTTCTTTAAGTCATATTTTGAAATCATTCCTCTGCATATAAGCACTTGCTTCTAAGGACTACTTGCTAAGAATGGAGGGTATTTCCATTTAGATCAATACTCAGGTAAAATTTACTTGCTTTAAGGAAAATCTTTTCAGATCAGGTCATTGAAATATTAGTTCAAACATAATTAAGGACTTTAACAATATCCTCCACCTCCCTACAAAAGAAACCATAGATATTTTGACAGAGAATAAAAAATCTGCAAGTCAACATTGTCTTTACTACTGAATTGTTTTGGTGGAGTTTTCAGATATTGTTAGGCTTTTCTGTCTTGTGATTCAGCTGCCAGTTGAGCTGCATTTTCCTGGCTATATCTCCCTGAGCAGACTTTCCTACTGTCTTTCTCACCACTATCATGGAGCAGATCAATGGGTAAAATATCAACCGTCTTATATCACACTTTCTACATCACAGGAATACGAAGGAGCAAAGATCAGTCATAAAGAATGGATATACAATCAACTTTCACTGGCCTCTAGAGAGAGGCCTATGATGTGAGACATTTAATTGGCAAATAGTACCAGATCAATGATTCCTTTCATACTTACTTCTACCATTGGGAAATCACACAGCTTATAAAATAATAAAAATATATTTTTAAGATCTGATTCACAGTGGCAGACTGTCTGTTCCAAAATGGGACAGTATCTTTCATTCTAAGTGATCTTCATACAACATGAGCTTGGCGCCTCTCGTCTAGCGCTGGGTCTACGTCCCTCCCTAGAACCTGGATAGACCAGTGTTACTGTGTCAATGCACAGAGTATGTGACTTCTAAGACTAAATCAAAATTTTGAGCTAAAATAAAATCCTAAGCCCCCCACTGACGGAATGGACTGGACCGTCTCTTGGCCAAGGGGACCCCAAAGAAACCTTACAGCTGAGTTCCCAGCCATGTCGGATGGGAGGTCAGATACTGCCTCATTACACGCCGCACCTGCAACGGCCATCTGACTTTTTCCTTTAAGCGCTAGACAGAAACTAATCTCACGATCTGCTCCTCCTTAACTGAGGTTTCGGCACTACAACTAACCAGCGTTCTTTCCCCGTAAAAGACCGGCAACCAGGGAGTGGTTTTAACGAGTCCGCAGAGTTAAGCGCAGAGGGCTTTTGCTTACCTGCTTCATCTTTTGACACCAGAGGGCGCCATGTTCTGAACGCGGACCCCAAACAGGTGCATAAAGCTGGATTGCGCATGCGCACGTTTCTCCTTTTAGAACTATTCACGACTTCTCCAATAGTTTGTTAAATATGTGTATTCGACCACCTCACCACGCATAAATTCCTGTTCCCATTGTCTGTCACTTGAAGCACTTGTTTCTGGCTTCTGGCAAAGCACTTGTTTCTCTGCTTCCCAGTCTGCCAGAAAGGCCACCCACCCAACTAACCCTTTATGAGAAATAAAGCTCTCCTTTATAAATTTATGAACCTCGTCATATTTTTCATTTAATGTAATACATCCTGTACTTCTGCCTTTCTCTCTTGGGATGCTTGCTCTTGGAACAAGCTGCCATCTTGTGAGAAAACTAAACAAGCCCTTGCAGAGAGGTCGCATGTCAGGCCCAGCTCAACAGTGGCATTGACCGCCAGGGAAGGGAGCGAAAGCACCTCGCTACCTGTCCAGCCCCTGGCCTCCTGAGTCTCCCCAGCTGGGAACCCAGACATCGTGAGGCAGAGAAAACCATCCTTGTCTCCAAATGCCTTACGCACAGAATGGTGAGCATAACAAAATGGTAGTTTTATGCCACCACGTTCCGGGGTGGTTTGCTGTGAGCAATGGTAACCGAGGCGCACCGATAGAAGGCTGTCAGATTTGAGCCCCTTCCTCCAGTCCAAACCTCCTCTCCATACTGCATGTGGGAAAAACTACTCCCTTGTGTGACAAAGAGGAATCACCCCAAACAGAGGTAGCCTTTCATCCAAACCTTGTTAGCTCACCAATTCACATCCTTTTAAAGGAATAGTAACATATTACTATAAACGCTAAAGCTTCTAAGAAAATCATCTAAAAACCCATTCCTCCAGCTGCTGCTGGACCACAGAGAGCAGACAAGAAATGCAACTAAAAAGACAGCTGAGTGGTGGCAAAGAGTAATGCAATGAATTTATTAACAATGAAATTAAGCAATGAATGAGGATATTTTTAAAGGACACAGAAAACAAATTTCTCTTAGAAATGAGTAATTTTCCCATCCTGATGGTTTGTAGTAAAAAGTAAATTTATTGTTGCATATTATCCCAGATTCCTAAATGTTATTGTATCAAATTTATGCAAACCTTATCACTGACAACATTGTGGGAAATTTGAAAAATCATCGTTTTGGGAGCCAGGGAAATTTGGATTTCAATCACCTCCATTGACAGTTTTTATGATTTTAAATGAACTGTTCAACAGTTTTCTGTCCCAGTTTCTTTGTGTACTAAAAAAGGAAAGATAAAAATACTTAGCTTGGGCTGGGCATGGTGGCTCACGCCTGTAATCCCAGCACTCTGGGATGCCGAGGTGTGAGGATCACTCAAGGTTAGGAGTTGGAGACCAGTCTGAGCAAGAGCGAGACCCCCATCTTTACTAAAAATAGAAAGAAATTAGCTGGACAACTAAAACTATATATATATATTTAAAAAATTAGCTGGGCATGGTGGCGCATGTCTGTAGTCCCAGCTGCTCGGGAGGCTGAGGCAGGAGGATTGCCTGAGGCCAGGAGTTTGAGGTTGCTGTGAGCTAGGCTGATGCCATGGCACTCTAGCCCCAGTAATAGAGTGAGATTCTGTCTCAAAAAAGAAAAAAAATAGCTTGATAATCTCTTACCATATTAGATTGTTTGAAATTTTGGGTTAGAAACCAGAAACACAAATAGATATGTACTCTTTTTGTTACTATGTTAAAATATATTTCCCAAGACAAATTATATGGTTTAATAAGCTAAACATAGCATGAAAGATCCTACAATTATTTGTTCTCAGAGTAATAGCAATTTGTTCTATTTGAATTAATGGCAGATGGGGATATTAGATTATATGACTAGATATAGGAGCAAGTTCATTAAAGCTTTACAGAATTGGAAAACCAGCAGGGTTTAATGTCTGCTTTATAAAACTCAACATTTTTGGAAAATAGTTTAGAGTGACTTCCCTTTAACACTAATAATAGATTTTCAGGCAAAAATAAAAGATACAGTGGAAGAGGGGAAGGGAGAAATCTCTGCTTCCATTATTTTCCATAAAAAAAGGCATTATAGCCTGATTAAATGCATAGGATCATTTATTTTATTATCTAACATATGTATAAATCACAGACACATATACACTCAAACTATAACCCCCATGTGGAAGCACAAACTATGCAAATCCTTCCACACCACACCACCCATCTCTTGACAAAGAGCATAGGAAGATGGCAACCCCAGCTGAAGCCACAGTTCTGCAGAAATGCAGGCAGCCCAGTGCTGCAGAGTTCTCAGAGCTCTGGTGGAAGCAGAGGCATTGCAGGTGGCTCCCCCCTGCCAAGCTGGCAGGGGCCGTGGAAGAGGCCACAGGCCACAGCATGGTGGAGGCATAGTGGCTCATGGTCAGGGAGGGACCCTGGAATCTTGGAGCAGATCCTAACTCACGGCAGCCATTTTTTCAGGGTGACCAAGTGTGCACCATAAACCCAAGGAGGAGCAATGCAATGCAATGGATTACGCAGAAAAGAAATTCTAAAAATCAACAAATGATTTGGAAATGATTAAAGTGACCTGAATTTATATCACTTGAAAAGCAGTTTTATCACACACACACACACACACACACACACACACACACACACACACACACAGAGTTTTATTCATTTAGAAAATAAAAAATATTGTTTTTAGTTTTTTGCTTTGGAGTTTGCAAATTGATTTACATCACTTTAATTTTATTAAATGTTTCTCAATAACACCCGCATATGGTATGTATGTGTATACACATATCCATACACAAACAAACATGCACACACACACAGAGAACAGACAACCTTCTTAAAACAAGAATACTAATAATGCCATCTGATTGGTAACATTGTCCACTGGTAGATAATTGTCAAGGTTAATTTTAATAGTGAGGCATTTAATAAAGTGTCTTATAGTTGCCTGTCTATACCAACTGAATGCTTCGTTTAGTGAGTTCCTCTTTCAAATGGGACTGAGATGACTATTGACATTTAATGGCTCTTATTGAGGAACCTGTTCCCCCGCTGGTCGTTGCTTAATTGTAGAAATCTTAACCTTATTGATCACTCCAACAGGAAATACTTTCTTTATCCTGTGCTTGTGGTACCTTTCTGTTTCGTTGAGACAATGCTTGTATTAGACTACCTTTTTCTGGAAACATTTGGGAACACATTATAATCCCCTCTGATCAGCCACCTCCGTACTATTACAAGTTCTCTGGGGGCACATGCAGAGTCTTCCACTTAATTCTTATTTCCTTAAGGCCCAGCAGTTCCCTGTATACTTTAGGACCAATTAAATATTTGGAATAGATGTATAAATATTTAAATTTTCTACATACAAGCTAAAGAACCCTAGATCATATGGAGTGCTCTTTTTTTCACAGAATAATGAGCAGTGGATTAGGAACACAGAGCTCTAGCTCGGTGCTTAACTAGCTGCGTGTCTTGGTCTTTAACTTCCACAGCTCTTACCTTTCCTCTGTAAAACTCTTCTAGACATTGGCCTAGGTCTAGGCAAAGAATTTACAACTAAGACCCCAAAGGCAATTACAGCAACAACAAAATATATGGAACTTTATTAAATTTAAAACCTTCTGCACAGCAAAGGAAATAATCGACAGAGCAAATAAACAACCCACAGAATGGAAAAAATATTTTAAAATTAGACATCTGATACAGGGATTACAACCAGAATCTACAAAGAACTCAAATAAATCAGCAAGAAGAAAACAAACAACTCCATTAAAAAGTGGGCAAAAGACATGAACAGAAGCTTTTCAAAAGAAGATAAACAAAAGGCCAACGAACATATGAAAAAATGCTCAATATCACTAATCATCAGGGAAACGAAAATTAAAACCACAGTGAGATATCACCTTACCCCTGTCGGAATGGCCATTATTAAAAAGTCAAAAAAACAATAGATGCTGGTGTGGCTGCAGAGAGAAAGAAACACTTATACACTGTTGGTGGGACTACAAATTAGTACAACCCCTATAGAAAACAGTATGGAGATTTCTGAAAGAACTTGAAGTAGACCTACCATTTGGATACAGAAATCCAACTGCAGCATATCTACCCAAAGGAAAGGAAGTCATTTTATCAAAAAGATACCTGAACGTGGATGTTTATTGCAGCACAATTCACAATTGCAAAGACGTGGAATCAACCCAAATGCCCATCAATCCATGAGTGGATTAATAAAATGTGGTATATGTATATCTCATAGCGTACTACTCAACCATAAAAAGAAATGAATTAATGTCTTTTTCAGCAATTTGGATGGAACTGGAGACCATTATCCTACGTGAAGTATCTCAAGAATGGAAAAATAAATACCACATGTACTCTCTAATAATTTGGAACTAGTTGATGGACACACATGGGCACAGAAAGAAGTAAAAATCACTGGAAATCAAGAAGAGTGGGGAAGGGAGAGGTAAAAACCTGCTAACAGGTACAATGAACACTATTCAGGAGATAGGCATACTGATAGCCCTAACTTAAGCATCATAAAAGCCATCCAGGTAACAAAACATTTGTACCCCTTTAATATTTTGAAATAAAAAAACCACACGAAAGTGTAAAACCAATCATGAATGTTTTATTCTGTGAGTAGGCCTAGTTTTTCCCTGTGCCTTTATTTGTCTGTCATTTACTGTGGCCAGATTGGGAGCAGGGAGGTGTCATGAGGGTTTCTTTCCTGGAGGCATTAGTCCTTCTGTGACAGGTATTTTGGTTATAGGAAATGGTATTAAAGCTCTGATTGGGAGAACTAGAAGTTGTCCTGCTGGGCATCTCTGAGTGCTTTCCTGAAATGAAAAACAAACAAAAAATGCTGAAAGTCTCACTTTTTAGAAAGCTTTGGTAATTGTAGTGAAAAATTGAAGTATATACATTGGGCTGAATTTTCGTCTCCCCATTCATATGTTGAAGTCCTAGCACCCCGTACCTCAGAATATGGCCTTATTTACAAATAGGGCTTTAAAGAGGTAATTAAGTTAAAATGAATTCATTAGGGTGGGTCCTAGTCTAAGATGACTGGTGCCATTATGGAAAGAGCACATTAGGACACAAATACACCCGAAGAAAGACCATATCAAGACAGTCATCTACAAGCCAAGAGAGAGGCTTCAGAAGAAACCAACCCTACTGAGATCTTGATCGCAGATTTTAGCCTGCAGAACTACAAGGAAATGAATTTTTGTTATTTAAACCATCCAGACTGTGGTACTTTGCTGTGGCAGCCAGAGCAAACTAATGAATCTCAAAATCTTTAATACGTAGACAGCATTCTTTAATTTGAATTTAAAAAATACTATGCAAACTAAGAGATTTTTAGAAAATTCCAAATTTCCTCAGGTTTCTTTCCAACAAAATGTCTCAATTTTAAGAGTCAGATTTCATTTTGCCTAAGAGTTCATAAACCACTGGACTAATGTCACATAACTATATAACATTGCAATTTCTGGCATGAACACATCCTACTGAATGTCAGCGATAGGCCAATTAATATTTCCTGAAACACTGAAAAAGAAAAATGCTTTATAGTTGTTAGCATGAAAGACAGTGATGCATTTGAGACCTCTAAATTGTTCATCACAGAGGTCAGCACCTATTTCCCTGTGTGAATTCATTGTTGATCCCAAATGAGCTGGTTGAGATAAAGTATTAATTCACTAAAAAGAATACTCTGGAGGAAAAAGGTACTGATATGGTATGCCCCCCATGTATGTTTTGCATTTTATCATTATTAACCACTGCTATAGAATGAAGCAAATGCTATTTTCTCATAAGATCATAAAGCATTGATACTAGAAATGATTTTAAAAACAATCTCTCACCTTTCTTACAAAGCTAAACATACTATTACCATGCAATCCAGCAACTGTGCTCCCAGGTATTTACCCAACTGGATTAAAACATGTCCACACAAAAACCTGCACATGAATGTTCACAGCAGATTTATTCATACATAGCAGATTTATTAATACATAGCAGATTTATTCATACTTGATAAAAACTAGAACAACCAAGATCTCCCTCAATAGGTAAATTGATAAACTTTTTATCAATATAATGGAATACTATTCAGTGATTTAAGAAAAAGAGCTATCAAACCACAAAAATACATGGATGATCCTTAAATATATATTTCTAAGTGAAAGAAGCCACTCTTAAAAGACTACATATTGTATGATTCCAATTTTATTACATTCTGGAAAAGGCAAAAACTACAGTGACAATAAAAAGATCAGTGGCAGTCAGAGGTTCATGGGAAGGGAGAAAAGGTTTAATAGGTGAAGCATGAGGGATTTTTAGGACACTGAAGTAATTTTTTGATACTGTAATGATGAACACATGACATTATGGCCCATGTATGTCAGAATTGAGCAATTAAGTAAATGGATGGCAGATGGTGTATGACTTCATGTTTATCTTAATATAGATACAGATGATTACATATAGAAACATTTATGGATATGTGTGTATACATGAATTATTATTTTACATGATTTTCTTGCTCTGTCAACTGAGAGAGTCAAAAGGAAATGACACCTCAGCAGCAGTGAGCACACTCAGTGTCCAGATGATGATTTCTAATACCATTCTCCAATACACGTCACCAGTGATGTTTTGAGGACTGAGGCAGGTAACATACAAGATTGTCCTAAAACATACTGTAGTGCCAGAAATTGAGGATGTGTTCAAAATAAATAAATAAACCCATAATTCTGGGCAGATGTCAAGGTCCAACTGAAAGATATACCAATGGTCAAAGCTAAAACAATTTGAGCAACAAAATAAATAAAGTAGAACTGGATTATAACCCTAAGTGTAATGTAAATATTCCTGAGTCTAGATGTGCATGAAAATAACTGAATAAATAAATAAATGGGGAGTAGAGACCAATTCCAAATATTTATAAGATATTCCTTGCTCCAGCAGGTATTGAGTATAATTCCTTACTCCCTATGTATAGGCTGTGAAGAGTGACTGCCTCCTAAAGAGTGTAGTATGGAAGGGGAGGCACCAGGAATAACTTTGCAGTGGAGAAAACTGACAAACACTACCTCAGCCCGGTGATCAAGGTCAATGTTAAGAGTGATAAGTCACGCTGATAGTATTTACCCTTGATATGATGTGATCAAATGGCACTTTGCGTTGGTCTTACTTCCCTCAAAAAACCCGTAACTCAAGTTTTCATCATGATGAAAACATCAGACACATCCCAATAGAAGAATATTCTACAAAATATCCAAATAGTACTTCTCAGAACTGTCAGGATCATCAAAAATATGGAAAGTCTGAGAAACTGTCACAGTCAAAGCTGCCTAAGGAGACAGGATGACTAAACATAACGTGGTACCTGGATGGAACACTGGGAGAGAAAAAGAACATTAGGTGAAAACTAAGAAAATCTGAATAAAGTATGGACTTTAGTGAATCCTTATGTATCAGTATTGATGTACTAATCGTAAAATTTATCCCTACTAATGTAAGATGCTAATAATAGGGGAAACAGGGTGGAAAGTATATGGGAAATCTCTGTACTGTCTTCTCAATTTTACGATAGGTTAAATTTGTTCTAAAAATAAAGCTTATTTGTAAAACATAATCCCTCCAGTGTTCTCACATATTTTGCTCTGGTTTTTGCCATTATTTTTTCTCTTTGCCTTTTAGTTTGGGAAGTTGCTGTTGTAATGTCTTTAAGCTCACTGCTTCTTTCCTCAGCCATGTCAAGGTATCTTTCATTTCTGTTATGATGTTTTTGATTTCTAACATTTAAGTCTGATTCTTTCTTAGAGTTTCGATTTCTCTGTTTACGTTTCCCATTTGCTTTTGCATGTTATCCACTTTTTCCATTAAAGCTCTCAACATATTAATCATAGTTACTTTAAATTTCTAGTTTGATAATTCTAAAATCTCTGCCATATCTGAGTCTGGTTCTGATGCCTGATTTGCCTCTTTCATCTGTGTTTTTGTCTTTTAGTATGCCTGGTGGTTTTGTGTCAAGAGCCAGACATAATGTGCTGAGTAAAAGGAACTGAGATAAATACACTTTTATTGTGTGAGTTTATAGTTGTCTGGTGAGGAGTTAGTCTGTGTTTACTATTTGCTGTAGCTGTAAGTGTCAGAGGCTAAAATTTCCTCTAGTGACTTGTCTTAGTCTCCCCTCTTGTCTTTACGTTTTCCTAGAGACTCCTTTTAAAATAGTCTGACCCTTGCAGTTGATTTTTTTCGCTGTACTCCTCTGTTAAAGAAGTGGCATTCTATTGACATGGTGGAAAGGTGTAGGGGAGGAGGCATGTGCTATAGTTCTATGATTAAGGCTTGGTCTTCAATGGGTGTACGTCCCTGGGCTGTGACCTTCACAAATGCTTCTCAGTCTTTTTTTTTTTACCCCCTTAGCTGGGATAGGAGGGCTCCAGAGGGCTGAGATTGGGTGTTTCCTTTCCCTCTTGTTGGTTAGGCTCTGGTAACATGGGTTCCTCGAGGATTTGCCCATATTAATGAGAACAAAATGCTCTGAGTATATTTCAAAATGATTACTTTCCTCTCCTCCTGTTCAAAGCAGGCAGGGATTTTTTTCTGATCTTTGCCTTGAGAATCTGGTATGTTCTTGGAGGTAAAACTCACAAATGTGTCCCCACTGCCACAGAGGCTGGGCCCTCAGGGTTCTATTGAGCTAGCCCACACTCAGCCTCCAGGAATTGATTGGTCCATCACCCCTCAAGTGTTCCTACCAGCTGAGGCTTCTATTCACAGCAAATTCCAGTTCTCTGCACCCTCTTCTCTCCAGGTTTTGGGCTAGTAATTTGCCTTGTCTTCTCAATTTTCTCATGGATTTAAGAAGAATCATTGATTTTCAGCTTTTTTCAGCTTTCTTCTTATTGTGAGGATGGGAGTGACGACTTCTAAGTTGCTTATGTGTCAGACCAGAAACCAGAGGTCTCCAGAAACAAAATAAAGTTGTGCTACTTTGCTCATTTGGTGCTCTGAATGCAAGGCCCTGTAATTGCTTGGAGACAGAGTATGGCTCTTAGTTCTCCTGAAGACAGTTTGGCCAAAGACCAGGTGAAATTTCCATGTAGACTAAATGCAATGATATGTTGATACCGTCCACCTTTTGATGTTTTACTCTGTTACTCTAAACTTTTACCAAAGAGTCAACACAGAGCTTCAAGAAACTAAGCAGGTAAATAGCCAACTTCATGTTGAAATATGATAAATAAATGGGTGGTTTTTCTTACAAGTGTGACCAACTTTCTCTCTAGAAATACACATACTGTGAAAGACTAAGCACTGTCAAATTCAGAATGCAGACTATGCATGACAGATCAAACAGTAAAGATACGTGTGTTTCCTGAGCAGTGGAGATGTCCACCAGCCTCACAATGTACTGGCTCAGACACCTACAAAATTGGAATCCTCTGTGACACAGGAGGAAAACATGGTGCCAACTCTCCTGACTGTGTCATTTAAAACTGGTTCTAAGTCTTGGTCAAGGTCAAGAGCACTCTGGCTATATAGCGCCAGAAAGTGAAAAACATTTTCGTATAATGGACAAATAATCTTTTTGTCACTGTTATCAGAAGCTGTCATGGAAGAAACTATTATGGAAGCTACTTGTGCCCAGGGAACACACAAGGTTATTTACCAGAGAGACAGCTGCCTGACACCGTAGTTCTACATCAGTGTGCTTAAAAGGTCCGGACAACATAGTGACACTTATCTCAGATTCACTCCAGGCTTTTATATTGTAGGCATTTGAAAACAGAAGTCAAATGAAATGCCTCCCAGGCTATGATAACCTTTACATTGAACTTTTCCTTCAGAAAAGTGGTTTCCAAACCAATATGCCATATATAAGCAATGAAAAATACAGTATTTACTGAGTTTCATTTTGAATACTATGTAGTTTTTGGCTGGGGCTGGTTAACACTGTATAAGCTTTGGATTTTCATGGATTGAGTCTAAATGCCAGTCACGATTATAATCACTGTGGTGAGAACTGCTGCTCAGCATCACCACTGTTCCCATCCTATGGGAGATGAAATTGAGGCTTCAGAAGGCTCCACAATCTATGCAAGCTCATGCATGTGACAGGTGGCATGTCAGTCTCATGCTTTTCAGGCTGGTACTAAACTTTTGTGCAAAGAAATGCTTCTATTTTTTTGAAACTTTAATCAATGAGAGTGATCTCAGATGGAAAGTCTCACGGGTACCGTCTGAGAAGACAGTGATGGTCACACTGGAAGAAAAGGCCTTGGGGCCCTGGGCCCTGTCACGCTCTGCTCTCTGTCTGCTCTTTATCATGAAAAGGCTCTTGCTCCTTGAGGTGTAATAAAGGAGAATGATGAATGGCTGGCAGTGACCAGCCACTACCTGCAGCTACCATCTCGTAGGAAAGAAATACTTGCTCCTTTTTCTCTTTAAGAGGAAGCCAAGAGGACAAGAAAAAAGCTCCAACGTGAATTTCACATTAATGTGGTTTTAAATTTTTAGTAATAAAGTCTTAAAAACATTATCTCTTTAGTAGATAATGTTCCCTGTACTAGTCTCCCAAGGCTGCCATAACAAAGCCTTGCACACGGGCATCTTTCAGCGACAGGAATTTTTATCTCACAGTTGTGGGGACTGGAAGCCCACATGCAGGAGTCAGTAGGGCTGTGTTCCTCTGAAGGCTCTTGGGAAGGATTCTTTCCCACCTCTTCCCAGCTTCTGGTGGTCGCTGGTGACACTTGGTAATCCCCAAATTGTAGACACATCACTCCAATCTCTTCCTCTGTCATCATAGGGCCTTCTCTCTGTCATCTTCTTAGTCTCTCTTTTCTCTTCTTCTAAGAACACCAGGCACACTGGAATTAGGGCCCTCTCTAATGCACTGTAACCTCATCTTAACTAGACAACATTTGCAAAGATCCTATATCCAAATAAAGTCACCTTCTGAGGTTATAGGTGGAGATGAGTTTTAGGGAGGCACATTATTTGGAAGTTGGGTAGTTGACTATTCAAGCTCCTCAGAAATTCTGTGGCAGAACACAGCCAAGAAGCTGGGGGCCAATTTTTCCTCGTTATCATGGCTGACAGTGCAGCCCTGAGGGCCGCACATGAGCATATGTGGTGGTCTCTGGGAACTCAGCTGACAAACGTTTGCAGCCTAAACCCCAGCATCTGATATGGATGGACGAAGCTGAGAACAGTAGACAAAATGCCACTGGTTCATTCACGCTAGAGTTGGGAGAGTTTTTAAAGGTTACGTTTAAAAAGTATGGTTGGTGAATTTCAATTATGATGGTAGTTATCTTGAGACAGCAGAAGATTTTATTTTGAAATCTAAGATATTTCAGATTGTTCAGATGCCCAGAGATTTCTAACAGTATTCAGAAACAATTGCTACCATTCCGTTGCCAGAAGTTTGCTGACTTGCAACCTATAGCTCTACATACAAAAGTAAAGAGTCTGCACGGATTTCTTTTCACATTCAGTGACCTGATAAAGCATAAACAAACATGAAAACAGAATGTCCGTGGCTGAATTCCATTTGATTCTGCGTTTGATTCACAAGCTTATTTGGTATTGTCATGTCCCTTGTTATTCTCTTCAAGTGTGAATTTGACAGCACCCATAATTTCCTAAATATAACTCAAAGCTGGCAATTAGGAGCCTGATGGTTAACACGAGTTCCAAAATCCAAAGATCGTGGTAATAGGTCTCTATAAGTTTTTCCACTTACTGCATCTGCATATGGAGGATTGTATGCTGTATTTTAGGCATGTGTTTTTTGAGGATGTGGTAAACCCATTGAAACTCAGTTCAGAAAAACAGCAGAGGTTCTCTTCTGGCCTATCCCTTTTACACTTTGGGTCTTGTAGGCACCGGCTTCATTACCAGAAGTTTAGTAAATCATTACACAAGGTTTATTTCAAAGGCTGACCTGGAGGGATGAGCTGCCTTTTCTGCTGTTATCACTACTGATGAAACATAAACAGGGGGAGGGTAAGGAAGGGAGCTCAACCTTCTCCATTTTGACGTAAATTCTTAGGGCCAGAAGAAACACAGCTAGAAAGATGCCAGTGATCTCTATGCAATGAACAGGGACACTCCTTCTTCTTTATTATTTAGACTAACAGTGGGCAATAGGATTTCTGCAAAAGTTTGTGATGCTGGTATTTATGCCCTCCCTTCCTTCTCTCCTGCCTCCTTCTGCCTTCCCCAGACACCCATACCTGGGAGCTTGCCAGCTGCCAGTTGGCAGAAATGGTCTGGCTGACATGGGACAGGGTTGGCTGATCAGCATGCATGGCCATTATTAAGAAAAGTCTGCCACTGAGAATATAAATTTGTATTTTGAAGGAAGACTCACTGCCACTGAGTTATACCACTGGCTTAAAGGAGAAACAAACAACTATCTTATGTCTGTATCTGCAAGGAAGGAAAAGGCAGAATAGTGTAATACTCGGGAGCCCAGATTCTGGGGCCAGACTGGCTGGATTGAATCCCAAGTCTCCATTGTGCTGTCTGACTTCTGGACTGTGTCCTCATGTGCTAAATAAGGGTACTAATAGTACTGATTGTGTAGAGTTGTGCACAAGTTAGAGTGGCACTAGCTACTATGGTAGATAAAACCACAGACTTCTATGGTTTAACCAGAAGTATATTTCTAGCTCACAAGAAATCCAAAATAGATATTTCTGATTGGCAAGCATTGCTTCTTCAGTGAGTCAGGTACTCACTATGTGGGGTTCCACCACCTTCAACAAGAGGTATCCAAGTTATGTCTCCAACCAATCTCACGTGGGAAAGATTTGCACAGGCCAGTCCTGAAAACAGGCACATCCCTTGCACTCCCATTCCATTGGTCAGACTCAGTCACATGATCACATTTAAGCACATGATTGGTTAGGAAATAGCTGTGCAACCAGGAAGAAGAGGAATTGAGTTTGGTGGGCAGCTAGCCTCTCTCCATCAGAAGATTCATGCAAAATAAATGAGTTAACATGTGTAAAGTATTCAGAATACCAAGCACCTTAAACATGATATGCTCACTTTAAATTTTTTTCCTAATATTTTGTTACGTAAATTTTGTTATGTAAACATTTTGTTACGTAAATTTTCAAATATACAAAAAAACTGAGCCGATTTTATAGTGAACATCCACAATGTCTAGTATTCATGCTTCATTCTGTTTGCTGTATCACATGCCTATCTATCTACCCCATCCATCAGTACACCTCATTTATTCAAAGTAAGTTGCTCTGGTATGTTTCCCCACTAAATACTTCAACATATGTATCATCAATTAGAGTTCAATATTTGTTCATGGATATTTCTTTTGAGGCAAATATTACATAAAATCCAATGCATACATCTTAAGTGTAGCATTTAATGCGTTCTGATAAATTCATGCACCAGTGTGACCAAGCATCTATTAATAAATAGAATATCACCATCATCTTAGAAAGACCCCTCTTGCCTTTCCCAGCCACCAACACCCTGCTGTTCTCTTCCCCCCACCCCTCCCAAGGCAATCACTATTCTGATTATTTTTCATCATAAATTATTTTTGCTTGTTCCAGAACTTAATATAAACAGTATGAAACAGTATGCAGTTCTTATGTGTAAAGCTTCTTTCATTTAGCATAATGTTTTGGGGATTTATTCATGTTGCATGTATCAGTAGTTCATCCCTTTTAATTGATGAGTTGTATTCCATTGCATGAGTATATCAGAAGCTTTTTTCCCATTTCCCTACTGTCTGACACATGAGCTATTTTTAATAAAGAGTCATAAACATTCTTGTACAAGTCCTTTTTTGGACATGTCTTTGTTTTGTGTGACTACCTAGGAGTGAAATTGCTGGGCTGTAGGGCAAGTGTGTGTTTAGTTTTATGAGAAACTGCATATAAATGATCCTTTCAAAAATAAAGGAAAAGGTCATATGCAAAGAATGTTCATGAAGCTAGTGATTTTTTTCCACTGGCTTGATATCAAAATCCTCAATGGGGCATAAAATAATAGTTACCAAGCTCTGTTCAAATCAATACCAAGGCACACGATGGAAAGTCCTTGGATTTCTAAAGCTCTACAGAAAATTTTGCAGTATAGTTGGTGTTACCGACCACGGCTCTGAGTTTTAATGAACTTAATGACAAAAGGAGATTTTACCTGTCTGCATATTCTCAAAGTCTAGAACTGTGCTGAATTCATAGAACATGGGCAAAAAGTATTTGTTGAATTAAAATGTTAAACACTGGCTTGAATATTAAATATGCTTATCTTTCCCTAAGCAATACATCAAATATGAGGTATAGAAATCTAAACTCTCAAGTAATTTCAGTTAAGAGTCTTGTGTTACACATATACTTCACATTTATATTTTAAGGGTTAACAAGCTACAATTAACAACTAAATGTGGTATATGTATACCATGGAGTTCTACTCAGCCACAAAACATAATGGTGATATAGCACCTCTTGTATTTTCCTGAATAGAGCTGGAACCCATTCTACTAAGTGAAGCATCCCAAGAATGGAAAAACCAGCACCACATGGACTCACCATCAAATTGGTATTAACTGATCAACACTTATATGCACATATAGGAATAACATGCATCATGTTGGGCAGATGGAAGGGGAGGAGGCGATGGGCAAAAACACACCTAATGGGTGCGCACTGTCTGGGGGATGGACAAGCTGGAAGCTCTGACTCAGGTGGCGCAAGGGCAATATAAGTAACCTAAACATTTGTACCCCTATAATATGCTGAAATAAAAAAAAAACTAAGGTCATATTCATCATAATTCTCCATAGAACTTGGCAAAGTGCCTTGCCAAGGCACTTGAAGGTGTTCAAAAAAGACTTGACTAAGTAAACAAATAGAATAAAATGGAGCGGAAGAACTAATCATTTTAGTATTGGAGAATGCATGCCTAAATTGTAAGAATGGTTATTCTAGAACATTAGCCTGTCTTTTAAATTTTAAACATATTTTGAAAATCACAAACAAGAAAAAATTCATGCCTCCTAATATTAGCCTCTGTGAGTCTAAAGATGATAGAGAAATTCCGAAAGTCCAACCAACTGAAAGTCCATGGATTCAATATTTAATTCAACTGGAGAGTCAACTGCACGTCTCTATGAACCACGTGTCCTGAAATTTTCCATGATGTCTTCCATTTTAAATTTCGGATTAGTTGTCATGCTTACAGGTTCATAGAAGGTGGCCAGGACCCGACTGGTTCTGGGTTGAAAAACACCACTGTGAAACTGTAGGTCCTCAGACCTCTCTACTTGCCTGTCTCCTGCTCTTCCCTTCAGGTTTTCTTCTCTTGAAATTTCTCCGTCCCTGTGATTCCATCTCTCACTCCAACTCACCTTAGGAATCTAGAAGGCATTATGCTTCACTGAAGTTGTATTTATTTCCATTTTGTTTCTTAGAATAACTAGCCCTAGAACTACAATACCATACTTACAGGTTATCATTCAGTTTGCTAGAGATATTCAAGATCATTTTTGGAAGATTATGATTAGGAAAATTCAAACTATTTGTATAGGAGGATCTCATAGAGTTGTGAGCAAGACATGCCTTTCAGTATTCCCTTTTTTGCACGCAACAAGTATTTATTGAATAAATCAATGAACAAATGAATGAATGATGTAAAGTAGAAAATACACGGTGCAGACCTATATCGTGAACCATTTACAAATTAAACAGCCTTAGTCCTGTTTTCCTCACCTAGAAAATGAGACTCATAACTACATCTTAAGATGGTTATAAAAAATGATACTTATATTGAAATGATTTGTAAACAATCAGGCTCTATACAGACTATTACTAACTTCAGAAATAAGGATTTGTAGGTTGGCAACCAGGAAACTTTCCTGAATCCCAAATTAAGACTTCTTAATGTCTTCATTTTATAGTGAATAAAGGTGTCTGTCTAGGGCCAATTACTGCCTTTTGGAAGGAAACTATTCTTAAAGTCAGTGTGACCTGAGGGAAGAAGTAAGTTCAGAAACTCTAATCTCACAATATTGAGTTATGTCTGGCAATGTCTGGCTAGATCTGTATGTCAGATATTTTTGGCAAATGTTGAATCAAAATCCAGACAGATTTTCTGGGCTAGACTTCAAAGGGTTTTCGTTAAGTCCAAGGTTTGCGTTCTTGAACACTAAACACTTTCTTAATAACATCATCATCCATGAAAAAGCAATCTTCTTTTTCTGAGAAAATCTTTCTTTGGAGAAATCTTCTGTTCGCTGTTAAAGGCCCAAGTCCACTAAATGATCTGAATGATTATGTTCTGAGAGATTTTTCCAAACTATTAAATATTTTCCTTGACATGTGCCTTCATGTATTGTAGAGCCTTTACGATGAAGGCTAGTTTCACCCAGAGCAATTTTATGGTGAAGTAGATCACTACAATAAAGAAACTGTTAGTTTTGCCATTGCCAACACAACAGTTCTGGGCTTTTGCTGTTCAATTAAACTTCATTTCATCTTTTTGTTGTATGTATTTAAGGTGTACAACATGATGTTTTGATATACTGATTTTGATACACATATACATAGTGAAACGACTTCTATAGTCAAGCAAACTAACATCCCCATCATCTCTTATACTGCACATACCTTTTGCCCGCCCCCCTTCCTTCCTTAGAGTGCCTGATAGTCACTTTCTTGGCAAAGTACCAGTATACAATCTTTTTAACTATAGTCCTCATGCTGTACATTAGGTCTCTAGACTTCCTCATCCTACATAACTGCAACTTTGTACCCTTTGATTTACCCGCTCCCCTTTCATCTTAAGCTTCATGGGTATAAAGTCTTAATTAAGCACACTGTATGTATAGAAGCAACTGCATACTGAACTCACTAATGGTGAGAAACACAATTAATATTCAGTAAGATACAATGTTGATAGAATATATGGATGTGAGAATATCATTTTTTAACTATTCCATAGGAAATCATCAGCAATAAACCAAAATGCCAAGGTATTTAAATGTGTGTACTCTCCAAAAAGGACTTCCTTGGCTTCCCTGGCATTCCACGGCTCTTGCACTCCGGAGGCTTTGGTGGATTCCATTTGTGAGAACTAGAAGGTTTCACAAGCAATCTCTGAGGGAAAAGACATCGCTTAACAGGATTCTTTTGCTGATTCTAATCTATTGTGCCCATGAATTTAGCCTGCCCTACTTTCCCACTGGAATACTGTGCAGTACTCTGTACCTATGGTCACTGAATCACCTTCTTTGACCTTGCTAGTCCTTGGAGTATTGTGCTAGTTCCTTTCACCTTAAAGATTCTGAAACCCACAGTGTTCACTTGCTGCCTCCTTTCAAAAGTACTCTGTCTATTATTCCACGCAGCCCGCCCCGGCACTGTGGTTCTGCACAGCATTTTGCAGAAAGAAGGGACCTAAAAGATTACATGTTAACTCACTTTCCACAGAGGAGAGCTCAGCCCCGAGTGGGGCAGTTTCTTGCATGTGCCTGACGCGGTGGCCAGAGGCTGGCCCAGCGCCTCCTCTTGGCCTCCCAGGGCGCTGCTCCGTGGCCCCTCCTGGGTCTCCCTGGCACTCCAGGCTGACCGTCTCCTACCGCCCATTCGCTCTCCACTGGTGTTTCTGTCCCACACCGCACCCTCCCCACAGCCCCCTCCCCACAGCCCCCTCCAGGCTGCTTCCCTGTGCCGGTTTCCCCCATTACCTCTGCATTACCGTCCTCTCAGCTCTGCTGGGCTGGACCCCAACACTCCAGTGCGGCTTTGACCTAGCCTCTACATCTGAGCTTCAGGTCCTAATTTCTCTAACTCAGTCTCCTCTTCTTCCCAGCCCCTCTCTCCCTTGCACACCCATTTCTGTCATGGTTGCCATAAGTAATTATCCTGGTCACTCTTAGTGGCAGCTTTGTCTCAGCTGCGGCTTCTCCACAGCCAAGAACTATCAACCTGCTTTTATTTTGTGTTGACTTTAAATCTTCCCTCTTTTTCCAGCTTCACAGTTCAAGCTCTCCTTTCCTCTTTGTCCTCTCGACTCAGGTCTTCCTTGCCTGCCCCATAAAAAAAGAAAGAAAAAATTCTATAGCCCAGGCCAGGCCAGTCCTGCTCACCAGCTAGGGGTAACTATAACAGTTAACACTTTTGAGCATTTTCTATGAGTCAGGTTCTTTATTATGAGATAAACGTATCTTACATCAATGTATTCCAACAAAAACCCTACAAGGAAGATATTATGATTAGGATTTCCATCTTACAGGTAGAAAATTAAGGCTCATAGGGATTAAGCAACTTGGCCAAGTTTGCACAAGAGTAAGTGGCAAAGCCAGGATTCAGAGCTGCTTGTGCTCGCCTGGGGCTGGGGTCCTGGTGTGGCTTCCTCTGTGTGTACCTGAAACAGGGGACTGGCAGGTACTGCCTGGGGTTATTGCTTTGGGCATTGCTGCAGCATTGCCTGAGTCAGGAAGTCTCAAAGTTTCAAATTACCCGAATCAAAACAGGATGGAGGCAGGGCAAGTTCCAACCGGTTAGAACCAAGATGGTGAAACACCGCCCCTCCCATGAATATTCCCCCCTTGTTTAAGCTGTGATTAAGCCCTTGCTTAAATAGAAGGGCAACAGGCCCCAGGGGGCTGGTTCTCCTCTGCAGGGAGAACTTGCCTCTGCTCTGTCTGTGGAGTGGACTTTCTGTAGTTTCTGAATAAATCTTGCTTTTACCTTATATGGTTCCCTCGCTTCTGAATTCTTTCTTGTGTGAAGCCAAGGACCCACTTGGACATCAAGTAGCTCCCAGCATTGGGAGCCACTTTCCTCCGTCACCTGCTGGGCTTCGGCTTTCCCTTTGGAACTCATTGTGCTTTCTGTTTAGTAGGAGCGGGCCTCTGATTTGCCAGTTCATGTGTGCTCTAAGTTCCTGGGTGCTGTGAGAGCACGGAATTCTGAACCCCACCACCCTCCTCTGGGGGCTTGTTGACCTGCCTCACTCTAATTTCCCCTGCCCCCCCCACCCCTGAGTGTTGTCCACATACTGCCCAGCTGCTGCTAGAACTCCACACTCTCGCCTGCCTGGGGCACCTGCTCTCAGACCTCGTAGAGTCTCGGATATAAACCTGGATGGGGCTTTTGTGTATTTCAATGTGCACTTACAATTCTCCCGAGGCTCTAACCCTCTAGCTCTGCTTTGCCAGTTCACATATTACCCTGACCAGTAGTTAAAACACATCAGTGATGACATTATCTTTCTCTCTAGTCTTAACCCAATTTTTTTTTTTTTTTTTTGGTACAGTGTCTCACTCTTCTGCCTGGGCTAGAGTGCCGTGGTGTCAGCCTAGCTCACGGCAACCTCAAACTCCTGGGCTCAAGAGATCCTTCTGCCTCAGCCTCCCAAGTAGCTGAGACTACAGGCATGCACCACCATGCCCGGCTAATTTTTTCTATGTATTTTAGTTGGCCAATTAATTTCTTTCTATTTTTGGTAGAGACGGGGTCTCACTCTTGCTCAGGCTGGTGGCGAACTCCTGAGCTCAAACAATCTGCCCACCTTGGCCTCCCAGAGTGCTAGGATTACAGGCGTGAGTCACCACGCCCAGCCGTCTTAACCTAATTAAAATCCACACTACTGTGCCCTCTTTTTCAGCCAAACCAACTGCCCCTGATGCCCAGTGGAGCAGACCTGGTCCAGCCTCTCAACTGCTTTCCTTCCCTCCTTTCTATGTGTCTAAGTCCCACCCTGTTCTCTGGCTCAGTTCAAGTGTGTGCTGGGGGGGTGGGGGGAATACCTGTGCCCTGGGGGGCACCCCTCCACAGCCCCCGCTCTCTAGTACTCAGCTACAGAAAGGCATAGTTTTCACTACTTGCATGTCAACGTTCCACATCAAAGGGTGTGCATTAGGTCAGTGATTTTCAAGCCTGGCCATGCATAAAAAACATTCAAAATGCAGATGATAGGCCCATGCTCTAGTCCTACTGAATTTACAACCACGGACCAAGGCTTTCTTGAATCCCCGATGCTTATGCATAATAAATAATAATTATTCATGGTGGCCCTAGTTTGTTATTTTAAATTTTCAATGAACTCATTAATTACATGGAGTATGTAAATCACATGGCCCAATGCCTGAGACATATTAATAATAGGTATTCAGTAAATACTAATTATTTCCCCTACTTTTTACTTTAGTTGTCACAAGTTTTATAGCCTTCATTTGTTTAATAAATATTTAATAGATTTATACCTTCGATATTTCTTTCTGTTCTGTATATTTATGGCTTCTTCAGTCAAAGGTTTCCTGGCTCACTCTTGACCTTCAATTATCTCTTTCAGACTCTCTCTTTGACACTTGATATTAAATTCATTACTAGTCTGCATATTTCTCAAACTTCTAAACAATTATGTTTTCTGCCACCTACTCTTTTTCTACTTTTAGCCTTGATCCTTGCTTCTTTATGTTTTGCTTTAATTTTCTTCTAACAAGTAGTGAAGTAGACTCTGAAATCTCAGGATCAATGACTTGACATGTTTTTATAATATTTTAACTTATTTAAATTTTCTTTGTTGGACATTAGTGGAAGGCTTGGAACCTCTTAAAATTTAAGTTTTGTGTCTAATTAGAACAGCCTATGAAGGTGGGAAAGGGAGAAGAGAACTTCAAAGCTAAGCCACCCGAGAGCTTAGCTTAGATATTATCAGTTCAGTTGCTTCATTTTCCACGTGAAGCAGCTGAGACACACTGAGTACGTGAACTGTCAAAGGTTACACTGCTGATTGGTAGCAGACTCACTTTTTTTGGTGGGAGGAAACCAACTCACATTTGTGACACTTTAAAATTGTACAGTTGTTATGACATCTGCCCTCCTCTCATATTTAGTCTCTTAAAATGACAGGAAAACATCAACCAATCACAGATTTATGGGGCTAATAAGTTTACCTCTTCAATTCTTGTTCACACACCCAACACTCCTTCGAAATACCAGAATGGCGCAGCAGTGACCAACAGTAAATTTTTGCCTCCTACAGTTAAAATGTTCCGGTTCCCTGAGCACTTTGTGTTTAAATGTTACTTGTCCCAAATGGGTACCTCTCCATAGTTGGGGAATTTTAACTGTACCAGTGAAAAAGGTTTTTTCCCTTCAAGGAGAAGAAAGAAAATCCCTCCTCAAAACCCAGCAGACCTGACCGTGAGGTCTTCCCTCCTGCCCCCATCTCTTTAGGCTCGATTGGCTTTGTTTTGTCTTCTTTTGCAGGGCAGAAAGACAGACCAACACCTAACCTGAGTTACAAGAAGCAAGACAGTGATGGCTCTGAAGGGAGTGACCAGGAGCAAATGGGGGGCTCCAGTGTCCCCACATCTAGCACGTGTGCTTCACAGAAAGACTGAACATGAGGGTGAGGCGAGCCGTTCCTCCCAGCGTGGTGGGGGCAGGAAGGGGAGGTGGGGGTCAGTGGCACAGGGAGAAAGACGACATGTTCAAATCAGTCCAGGCATGGGGCAGGCAAAGGCTCGGAAAGAGCTGCAGGAGGACCTGTGGTCCTTTCATGCTCACGGTTGTGTTAAAAACCCACACACCGGTGCTGGGAAGACTCTGCCTTCTGTGCACTAGAGACAAATGTCCGTTTGTTCAGAGAGGAGGCATACGCAGAGGGCCCTTGGCAATGGGTCCTGCCTTCCCTCAGGGGGGAGGCAAACAGGGAAACAGCTGCTACAGCTTCCCTCCAATGCCACCCAGCCCAGGTGGGTGGCAGGTGCCCCGGTGGCCTGCAATGGCCTTCAGGGTGACAGGAGAGGGACGTGCGAAGGGAATGTCTCGACAGAGGTTGCGCTGCACAGGGCAGACAGCACAGAGCCTGTCGCTCAAGAAGACACCAGGCAGAAGAGGTGCAACGGGAGAGGTTGGCTTTGCCAGGGGTCTTTGCTTCTTTGAGGTGATAACGAATAAAGGAAAAAGGGGAGAGAAGAGGCGGCCGCAGACAGTTTGAGGACCGCAGTGCTGTGGGGAAAGCCAAGGGTGAACCACCCTCAAGCAGGAAGGCCAGTTCCTTTCTGTGTTTCACAACCACTGGTGCATTCCAATTCCCTTATTAAACCGCAGTTATTCAAAGCAGCCTGATGACTGGAGAAGGGGCATGTGCAAGGGACTGACCAGCTGACCAAGGAGAGGACGGTGGGCACTGACTCACGCTTAGCCCCTGGCTGAGGCAAACAGCCTCTGCGAAAGACCAAAGAGCATGCGAGGAATTCCTTCACCAACACTCAGGAGTGGGTCCCTCATACCTCAAATGCCAAATCAGCTATATCTTGAAACCTAATGGCATGGACAGTTTTTGTAAGTACAAACAGAAGGAGCACCCAAATGAATATGGACATAAAGGAGAATTCCAGCTGCCACCAAACATCTGCCGCAGTGATGGGTCACTAATAATTTGTGCTGATAATGACTGCAGCACAAGGACAAGAACACTGCCATTCCCAGCACAATGCTGGAAGATTCCACTGACAATGCGTGGCTCCCGCTTTTGCTCCCACTCTATACTCTGGGCTCTGCCCCGCGCCAGGACACTACTTGCCCTGTTTCTCTCTCATTGGGTTTGAGCATAAAGGACTGAGATGGTACAAATATCCCAGGGGGAGTCTTTGTTTCCCTGGCAAGGGGAGCAGGGGTTGGACACTGTTGGCCATCTCTTCACCACGCAGACTATTGAGTACACAGAGGAGAGAGAAGTGCCCCCAAATCTCTCATGATGATGGACCTGTCAGCTCCAGCTGGACCTGGCTCCAGCCCCAGCCGCCCCCTCACCACAGGCACACTGGCCTTCCACACCGGTGCACCCCCAGTGCTGCATCCCCTGTTCACAGGAGTGCCCTGGGCTCGGGCATTGGACTTCCTCCTCTCTGGTGTCTACACTCGTTCCCCCGGTCATCACAGAGGGAATGGCAAGATGCATTATTAGTACCATATACACCGACAGCTCCCAGTTATATCCTCAGCCCAGTCCTCTCTCCTGAACTCGAGGACTCACATCTCCATTGGACTAGAGATACCTCATAATGAACATATCCCAAATGCACTTTCCCTAAAAACCTTCTTCTCCCTCAAACTCCTATTTCAGTGGAGGATATCTCCATCCTTCTAGTTTCTTGGCATAAAATGTGGGAGACATGCTTGTCTCTTCTTTTTTCTCTCACCTGCTGCATCCTGGACGTTTGCTGATTCTAATGCCCAAATGTTCCTAACGTTCAACTTCCACTTCTGCTGAGGTGACTGAGACCAATGACTTGCTTATTTGAGGAGACAGGTAAGAGTTCAAGAAGGTGAATGTGCCTGAAATAATCAGGGAAATCACCGGACAAAAGGGAGGGAAACAGAAAAAGATATCCAGAATCTGAAAGGTGTCGCCATGCACTTGGGTGGAGGGTTGATCTGTGAGCATGAAGGGCAGAACCCCACAAGTCCATGCACGGAACAGCTCCCGGGAGCAATAAGGGGAATTATTCCTGAAATTCACACAGAACTGGAGGACATTTGAATTCTGTCCTGCCACAGTACAAAGAATTTATTGAAAACCTGGGAAATCAATAGACATAGTAGAAGAATCTTATCTTAGTTTTAGGGCTAAATTAGCTGTAGAGATGAGGACATTCTAGGACTGTTCCAAAAAAGCCTAAAAATAATCCCACAAAGCCTCAACATAATCAAGAGAAAACTTAATCTTTGCCCCAAAAGAAAACTAACATTTTAACAGTAAGACAACAAATCTAAACATTCAATAATGTAACATATGCATTGCCTTCCATCCAATCAAAAAATATCAGACATGTAAAGAGTTAGCAAATTATGATCTATACACAGTAGGAAAATTAATACGAAATGATGGCAGTGTTAAAGTATCAAGCAAGAACTTCAAAACCACAATTATGAATATTATAAATTTGCTCAAGGATTTATAGTAAAACATCAACATATTGAGGATATATGAAAATGAAACTTCTAGAAGTGAAAAAAATGAATGTATGAGACAAAATTTTCACTGAAGTTTAACAGATTTGGCATTGCAGCAGAAAAAAAATCAGTGGATTTGAAAACATAGCGATAGGCCTTCTAACATTATGCTCATAGACTACAAAAAAGACTACAAAACAATGAAAAAGCTTCAATGATCCATGGGACATATCAGGCAGCCTAACATACATGTAAAGTCTCAGAGAGGTGACAGAGAGGGAGGGAAGGATAGAAGAAGTTCTTGAAGAAATAATGGCTGAAAACTTACCAAACTTGAGGGAAACTATAAATTCACAGAACCAAGAAACTCAATAAAACCCAACCTGAATAGCACCAAGAGGAAAAAAAAGTAACTGTTAATCTTAAATTCAATTTCCAGCAAAACTTTTCCTCAAAAATGTGAAGGTGGAATAAAGATTTTTTCATGCAAACAAAAGCCAAGGAATGTGTTTACAATAGCTCCACACTACAAAAATTTTGAAGTTCTTGAAGAAAAATTATACCATATGGAGAGTAGACTCTATACAAAGGAATGAAAAATAGTACAGTAGAAACTGTATGTGGGTAAATATAAAATAGTTTCTTACGTATATTTTTATTTCTTTAAAACAGTATTAAATGCTCTGCAAATTATACCTTGATAAAGAGGTTAAAAATTTTAAAGACAATTGATTGTTTAAAAAATAATATTATATTGTGGGATTTAAAGCATATATAGAACTAAAATACATGGAATAATAGAACAAAGAATGACAGGGGAGAAAATGGAAGTATGCTTTTAGAATGTCCTCGCTTTATATGTACATGGTTATGACATTAAAATTTTAAAGTTAAAAATAGACTGTGATACATTTAAAAGTTAAAACCATAAAATTTAAAAGTTAAAAATAGACCATGATAAATTAAAGATGCGTATTGTAAACCCCAGAGCAGCCACCAAAAATATAATGGAAAGATAAAGCTAGTAAGTCAATAGTGGAAATTAAATTGAATATCAGAAAATGCTTAATTAATCCATTAATCCTTTAATGGATTAATCCTTAATTAATCCATTAATCCTTTAAAAAGGAAAAATAACAAAGAACAGAAAGGAAAAAATAAAAAACAAATAGCCAGATGGTATATATAACCCAACCATATTGATAAGTACATTAAGTATACATGTGGGGAAGCATTTGATTATAAAGTGACAGCATGAGGGAAATTTGTGAGGAGGAGATGGAACCATTCTGTCCTTAAATTGTGTCTGTGGTTACGTGCCCCTGTGCATTTGTCAAAACTCATAAGAATGTGCACCAAAAAAGTGAATTTTGCTTTATGTATTTAATCCAATAAATTTTAAAAATTAGAAGCAATGCTCAACATTATTAGTTGTCACGGGAATGGAAATAAAACCATAATGTGATGCCATTGCATATCCACCACAATGACAAAAATCAAAGAGACTCATAATTCCAAGTCTGGAGCAACAGGAGCTTTCAGCCCTTGCAGGCGGGAATGTCAACAGACATTTTGGAAACACTGAAGGTTTCTTATAAAATTAAACATATACTTGCCATATCAACCAGCAGTCCCACTCCTAAGTATTTACTTAAGAGAAATAAAAACATACGCCTACACAAAGAGTCACATGCAAATATCCATTATAGCTCTACCCATAATAGCCCCAAACGGGGAACAACTCAAAGGTCCATGGTCAGGTAAATGCAGGAGCACATATTACACACCCACACGAGGGAATACCACTCTGTCAGTGGATACATGTCGTGTCCTGAATGAACCTCAAAAACAAGGAACAAACTGTGGACACATGTGACATCATGGATGAATCTCAAAAGCAGACTGGAATAGAATAAAGCAGTAGGCAGCGCTGAGCAGCTGAGCTTCAGATGGCAGCCCCCAGCCAGGGTGCAGTGGAGAGAGAGCAACAGGTGGGGAAGGGGGTGCAGGAGGGAAGGCTGGAAGGCATAGCCACCATTTCAGCTATGGAGAGCAATTGGATGGTTTTCATTGCACCTGAACCTCAGAGCATGAGTCTTAAAAACAAGAGACCTGAATGGGCTCTATCTGAGTGAATACACCTGTTATTTAAAGCTATACCTTTGTTATTCCAAAGTGGAATTAGACAACCCAAGGCTTTTGAGTTTTTGGATATGAGCACAAATATATGCTGTGCTTTTTCCATCAGTTATTAATTTAACACATGAAAAACAGTTTCTGACTTTATGTGCTTCCATCCTAGTGAGGGAAACAGACTCTAAACACACAAAAATGGATACATAATATAATACCAGAGAGGAGCAAATGCTACAGAGCAACAGAAAGCAGTGTGGGAGGAAAAGATGGATGGAGGGGCTTTGTAGAAGGTCATCAGGGAAAGCCTCAGTGATGAGATGAGATTTGAATAGAGTTATAAAGGCAAGGATGGAGCATCCATGTGGATACCGGGATAAAATTTTCTACGAGGAGGGACAGTAAGTGCAAAGGCACTGAGGTACAAGCCCAAGTAGAGCAGATGTTTTGTGTGAGAATTTTAATGACTTTTTACTTTTTTTTCCCAAACTGAGATTCTTGGGATACTTTTCAATAAAAAGGTGAATAACAAACATTATGGTGATGTGCTCAGCATTATCTGTGTAAACATATCTAAAGGAAGTAATAACAAATTCCTGTATAATCTTACTCAGAATCAGAAGAGGTTTATTTATGACTTGGGCAACCCCTTCCCCCAGAAGACTGTGCTAACAACAACAACAACAAAAGTTTATAAAATGTTCATTTGTGATATGTCTTTGCTTTATCTCAAGTATCTAGCCAAACAAAGAGATAAATAGATGTGGTATAAAAGACATATTTTGGGATCTGCAGGTTGTTTGTGGGTTGAGTAATGGAACCAATCGATTTCAGTTTTATGAATGAAATTAATCCTGTAGTGCTGTGTGATTCTGCCTCTCGAGATTCATACGACCCATTAGGCCCTCAAAGGTGTGCTCGGATCACACAGTTCTTGTTATCACACCTAAGAGGCAAGTGGAGAAAGCAGAATGCATGCCGTGGGGAGGGAGCAGAATAGCTTGCTAAGCTGCTTGCCCAGAGCCTGGATCTTCTGATTCTGATAAGAACACCTTTCCTCTTTTATTTATTTTTTTTTAGAATCTTTTTAATATCTAGGTTTCTGCAGTTATTTAGAAACCTTTTCATTAGGAAAACATTTATAATAACTCCCATTAACTTGAAATAATTTAGAGAAAGTTATATATTATATTGGATTCATGCTTCGTTGAAATTTGTATTGATCAAAGTGAACACTAGAAACTAACTAATTATATATTATGATCATATAATTTTCCTAAAGTCTGTTCCTTGAAAAATTATAGGAAACTGGGAAATATCTTTAATGAAATAGATTCTTTAAAACACAATTGAAATGGCTGCTCAAGGCGAAAGTTTATAATCAAATTAGTTCTAAATAAGTTAACTGAATAAATCATTTTAACATCTCTTTACTGAGTCATAATTTCTAAACATAGGTATTTTATTAGGTTAACATTAAAAGTTTCAAAATCCATGGATAAACAAGGAAAAGAGATCTTTGTTAGTTTACATTTGTATCAAATATAAATGAAAGGAAATATGTATTATTTCAATAATCATGTCACCAGCTTTCAGTAGAGTGGATTTTTTCTTCAAAATATTTTGAGTATGAAAAACTTCCTTTATCAGTTAAAAGAAAAACTCAATTTTCAGATATGGATGTTTAGTTATAAAAAACTTTTCTAACACTTTTACTTAGAAATCTTCTAGTAATATCATTTCCTAACAGATTTCTCATTTCTCATGGTTACAATAGGTGTAGTGTTGCTCCCAATAACCATATTAGTCTCGCCTTTGCTAAGACTGCTAATTATCATGGGGAACGTTTCAGCAGCACCAGAGCTTATGTTTGTGAAAAACTCATTGATATCAACGATCCTTTAAATAACGTAAAGATAAACATGGCTGCTAATTACATTTGGATTTTCTAGTTAAGGTAAAGTCACATTTTTCTTACTCTACTCATTACTGGAGAACAAAAGGAAAGTATCTTGAACCCGAGTAGGTTCTTCTTAAGCAGGGTGGTGTTGGCGTCTCTGCTGCCAGGTTCTGAGCACAGGACTCTGCCAGCATGGCCTGACGTATCCAACACACCTGCACGTTCAGTTTAGGCACAGGGTAGCCTCAGAAAGCCTCACACTGCAGAAACAGCTTGCTCACTTCATCGTAAAACAGTGAGACCAATGCCATGGAGGACTTGGTAGCACTGAGCTTGTGGCTCTCTAGACCCTTAAATCAGAAAGCCACCTTCATGCCCAGCTTGAGCTCTGCAGCTGGGCACAGTATGTAAGTACTGACAGGGATTCTGTCCTGAAACCATTGTCTTTTATATGGTAACATCCAAATGGAGTCTAGTAAAAAGTGTCTTTTTATTCCCTATCTTGGGTGTTATCAGTAGAGGAATAATGGAAATGAATGGAGCAGAGACACCTAGGTTTCTGAAGCTGTGGTCAGAACAGTTAATAAAGTTAACTGTTAGACCCCACACCCCCCTCTCTATAGCCATTTTGGAAACTGTCTTTCTGGAATTCCAATTTAAATGTTAATCAAATCAAGTAAATATACTTTTTGTGTGTGTGTGTGTCACAAGCCTATTTGAATAAAGAATTCTACCACTCTAGAAGTGGGAAAAAAGCCCCAAATTAATTTGCTAGAATTGAACATACTCCCAAGAGAGCCTGAATATCTGATGATTCTGGTTTATTAATACTTGCCTGTCTTTAAATTCTTATGCAGTAACCCTATTCATAATTCCATTCAAATAAAAAGTATATGAGGTAAGGTTCTTCCCATAATGATATTGCCTGGAAATAGGAAAATAAAAGAGTAAGACTGGTGGAGGGTGATAATGAGAAATCAAAACCGAATGAACTTCACTCTCAGGCGTTTGAAATCAATCTCTATTTCTACCTAATGTATCCATTTATTTATAACCGTGACATTATGATAGCCTTCCAATTGTTTTAAAGAATTCCCCCAGGAGTCATTGGAGTATAACTTACTGTCAAATTTGATAGCAATGTTCAAAGGAAGATTGTAGGAAATTATCTTTGATTATGAACTGTCACATTGCAAGAAACTAATAATTCTCAAAGGATCTTCAAGATTCTTACCATTTCTATGTTTGAAAAAAAAATTGTGCCTGGAAATTTGAAAATAGATGTTTTAAGACAGCCAGAAGGGTTTATGCCTGTATAAGCAATGCATGATTCTTGTTGCTATTTTTTATAGATATTTGCTCAATGAGAAAGTTATCCATAATTACTAGGCCTTCTATTTTTTTTTTCAACTAAGCTAACTACACTGTTTTCATGAAAGACTATTGTATTTCCAGACAGGTTAGGGGAAAAATGATGCCAGTGTCTTTGGATATTCTCCTCCTTGTTCCTCACCTAATGTGGCATGGATAGATTCTAGAGCCATAACACAAAGTGTTCAAGTGATCAACTTATGGGAGTGTCTTTCTCTGGTATCAGGTCTCACATCTTATATTGCAAGATGGAGCATACAATAGGTTGATGCCAAATATTTTTTGCTTGTACCTATGGCTATTTTATTTTTTCCTGTGATCTTCAGGATCACAAAGTTGATAATGTAAACAAATATTCTTAACAGTATCAAAGAGCTAACAAGTTAATGAGAAATTATCAAGCCAAAATCTAGAAAAAGGGGGGAGAAACCAGAGTAATAAATAAACAGCTGCAAAATGGAACTAAAATTATGATGTCTTTGCAGGAAAAGTAGAAAAATCAAATCTGAGACTAATCCAAAGTGGAGAAATGGATAATTCTCCAAATAACTCTGGGACCCAAAGAGTTACCCAAATAAGAGTGAATGCGAAGTAACCTGACCTCCTCTTGAACTGGCAACCTAGGCTTATCATGGTTTAAAAGCAGCAGTCCCCAACCTTTCTGACACCAAGGATCAGTTTTGTGGAAGACAGGTTTTCCATGGACGGTAGGGAGTTGGGGGTAGGGAGTGGTGGCAGGTGTTGCCACCTTGGCTTCACTTCAGATCATCAAGTGTTGGATTCTCATGGGGAGCACACAGCTGGGATTCCTCACACGTAGTCTGCAGTGGGGTTAGTGCTCCTATGAGGGTCTGATGCCACTGCTGGTCTGATGGCTCAGGCGGTGATGTGAGTGATGGGGAACGCCTGTGGGTGCAGGTGGGGCTTTGCTAGCTTACCTTCCGCTCACGTCCTTCTGTGGGGCCTGCTTTATGGGGGGCTATGGCCAGGGTTTGGGGACTGCAGGCTTAAAGAAGCCCAAGCCTTGAACTTGAAGAAGAATATCGTACCCAGCAGAAGTAAACAAAACTAGTTTTCTGGAGAAAACAGTGATATCATTCTAGGCTTCAAATTATTCTTACATTTCCCCCACTAAATACCGCATTCAGCACTACTAAGTGAACACTCCTTTGGAAGAATCAGGAGAAATAGACCAAAGACAGACCCACAAATACTGACAATATTACGGTTATCAGATGGACAGGAAACTGTGCTATATTTAAAGAAACAAACAAAACTATCAAACTACAGATAACAAGAAGCTATGTTTTTAAAGAATCAAACAATAGACTTCTAGATTGAAAAATACAATAACAAAATGAAAGCTTGGGGGCTGGATACAAGAGCTAATTAGACACATAAATAAACCATGACTGTATTGAAAGCTAAGTAGGAGAAGTTACTTAAACTGCAACTCAGAGAGACAAAAAGATGGAAACTTCAGGAAGAGAAAGGAAAAGACATGGAGGAAATAATAAGAAATTATGTTTTATTAGTTTTCCAGAAGAAGAGATGAGAAATGGACAAAGATGATATATAAAGAGATAATAACAGTACATTTTTCAGAATGAATGAAAAACATCAATTCACAGGTCAAAGAATGTTTACAAATCCCAAATCACATGGCAGGGAAATGAACATCAAAGTCAAAAGAAAAAACCATGAAAGAGGGATTCCAGGATTGGCTGATTAGCTTGTTTCAGAGAAATGCTATTGCAGGAAAAAAATATAAAAACTGGAGAAAAAAGTTAAAAAGAAATTAGGTTCAACTCATTGGAGAGCTAATAAGTTCACAGGAGGAGAACAGAAAGACAAAGATGTAAGTTTAATATTTGACATCACTTTTTCTCTAGAAGCATTTTCCAGTTAGAAAGTGAGAGCTGATAGGCAAAGTATGTGAGTAGGTTATTAGCAGTCTCACACAGCTGGGGAGATAGAAATGGGAGTTCAGGACCCACTTAGGGGAAAACAACCAGGTAACCACTGCCAACTTTTAGCTGGGATCCCAGGAGCAATATACAAAGATTAAAGGTGAGCCAGAAATAGGATCACCCTCACAAAGATTAAAGGTGAACCTCAACGTAATCTCAGCTCTAACTGAATTAAGTTGATCTTCATATAACCCAAAACCTGTCTGTCTGCCAAAAGAAAAAGTCAGTCCTCTCTGAAAGGAGATAAAATCATGCAGAACCTTGAGTAAACCCTATAGCTCATAGATGCAGTAAAAAACACTTCCTCAGCAATAATCAGATTATATTTACAATTAAGAAATAGAAGGTAACTAGAGACCATTGCTCCCACACTAACAATCAGAAAAAAGCAAGGTAAGCTATGAAGTCACAGGTTTTCTTTTTAGACCACTGGAGTGTCAAGTATTATCTAAATTGCAAAAGGCAAAGAGCTGTTTCAGGGGGTGGAGAAATTCATGACTGTTTTCAACCATATGGACCAGCAAGAGGTAAAGAAGCAGCCCTAACTGCAACCATAGCCCTAATCCTAACCATAGAAGGAGGTAAAGAGAAACCAAATTTAAACGGAGGCTGTCAAAATGCACTAGAATCCCAAGGATTCACAGACACAGTGTTAGTCTACATTCATCCTTAAACTCTTTTCCTAAGGAGATAATGGGCCAAACACAAGATAGAGCAAGAAGGCACAGAGAAAAACATCCAGGGCACTTTGGGCTTTAGAGTGCATGGCCACTGTCCTCTGAAGGCTGGGCACAGAAAAGGAAAAAAGAAAAACATTATCCCAAGGTGCAGAAATCTAAGGGTGGAACTTAGAGCAATGAGAATTTACTACTGAGAATTCCCCAGCCACCCAAAACCTGTAAAGCAGAATGAGTTCTCTCTCAGTTCAGAAAATTAGAGATTGGCTAGCTGAGCTTAATGAACTCTCCAGGGTCTTGCCTGTGTTCAAATCACAAACCTCACTAAAGAAAATACTTTATCCCATTCTCAAAATATTTGAAGTGAGTGATGAACTAAATCTAACTAGAACTGCAACAAAACTCAGACCAAATATAGAGTGACTGAACTGTCAACACTGGCAATCTGACAGAAGATACATAAAAGTAAAAAAAAAAAAATACTAAAGAGGAAAGAGGTATGGGAGGATCAAAACATCTAAGCCCCATAATGCGATGTCTAATGGTCTAACACAGTGGTCACCAACCTTTTTAGCACCAGATACCAGTTTCATGGAAGATAATTTTTCCACAGACTGGGGGTGGGGGGGGCTGGGGAGTGGGGATGGTTTTAGGATGATTCAAGTGCATTACATTAATTGTGCACTTTATGATGATGGTATTTTAATAAAGAATTGCATTGACTCTGTAGATCACTTTGGGTAATATAGACATTTTAACAATGTTGGTTCTGCTGACCCACGAGCATGGTATGGTCTTCCACCTGTTTACGTCCTCTGCTATTTCCTTTCTCAGTGTTTCCTAGTTCTCTCTGTAGAGGTCTTTTACCTCCTTAGTTAAATATATTCCTAGGTACTTTATTTTCCTTGTGCAATGCTTTTATTTTTAAAATATTTTTAAATTGTGGCAAAATACACATAACACGAATTATACCATCTGAACCATTTTTAAGCACACAATCAGTGGCATGAAGCACACTCACTTTGTTATGCTACCATCACTGCTATCCATCCACAGAATTCTTTTCATCTTGCACAACTGAAACTCTGTACCTAGTAAACAGCAACCTCCCCGCCCCCATGGTTCCTCCTCCAGCTGCTGGCAACATCATTCTACTTTCTGTCTCTATGAATCTGACTACTCTTGGTATGTCACATAAGTGGAATCATATGGTATTTGTCCTTTTGTGACTTATTTTACTTAGCATAATGTCCCCAAGCTTCATTCACATTGTAGCATGTGTTAGAATCTCCTGCCTTTTTAGGATAGAATATTATTCCATTCAGTGTGTATACCACGTCTTATTCACCCATCCATCTGCCAATGGACACATGAGTTGTTTCCACCTTTTTGGCTTTTGAGAAAGATGCTGCTATGAACATGGGTATACAGATATCTCCTTGTGTGTTTGCTTTCAAATCTTCCAGGTAAATGTCCAGAAGTGGAATTGTCAGATCATATGGTAGTAATTCTATTTTTAACTTTTTGAGGAACCACCATGCTGTTTTCCATTTCGGTGGTACCATTTTACATTCCCACTGACAGTGCACAAGGGTTCCAATTTCTCCACATCCCCAACACTTGTTTTCTGTTTCTTTTTTTAAATAGTAGTGAGTGCAAGGTGGTATCTCATGGTGGTTTTGATTTGCATTTCCCTATGAGTAGCGATATTGAGCCTTTTTTCATGTGTTTACTGACCATTTATATATACCTTCTTTGCAGAAATGTCTATTCAAATCCTTTGCCCATTTTTTAATCAGCTTGTTTGTTTCCACAGTGCTTTTATGGTCCAGCCTTGGACGGTAGACACTGTCATTTCTGCAGTATCCTACAGAATGGTTCAGCCCTATTCAGTGTTCAAGGCAACTGAACAAGGACATGAATACCAGAATGTGGGCTCATTGGGGACCATGGTAGATGCCAATGTGCTCAAGAACACTCTTGGGCAGAGAGAGGAGCTGTCAGCACAGACAGCCCATGTCACAAATGTCTACGGCCTCTCACTGAGGGGCCACCACCACCCAATGCTTGTCTTGGTGCCAATATCCATCCCTGTCCTGCCTGGGTGTGCCTTGCCCTTGCTCAGTCTCCAGGCCTGTGGTTGGAACTTAGTTCTTTTTTGTTGTTGTTGAAACAGAATCTCACTCTGTTGCCTGGGCTAGAGTGCTGTGGCATCAGCCTAGCTCACAGCAACCTCAAACTCCTGGGCTCAAGCGAGCCTGCTGTCTCAGCCTCCTGAGTAGCTGGGACTGCAGGTATTCGCCACCGTGCCCAGCTAATTTTTTTGTATTTTTAGTAGATATGGGCTCTCACTCTTGCTCAGGCTGGTCTCAAACTCCTGAGCTCAAGTGATCCTCCCGCCTCAGCCTTCCAGAGTGCTGGGATTACAGGTGTGAGCCAGCAAGCCTGACCAGAACTTCTTATCTACTCCTCCTTTAGTGGTTGGTCCACAGCTATTTCTGCAGATTCCCCAGGACTTCTTTAACTACAGCTGACCCCTAAACAGCAGGAGGGTTAGGGACGCTGACTCCCATGCAGTAAAAAATCTACCTATAAATTTGACTCCCCCAAAACTTTACTGAAAGCCTACTGTTGCCCAGACACAGGCTTTCACTAGTACCACTCATCTCTATGTATTTGGGCTATGACTATTCTTTTCCATAAATTCCGAGGGGTAAAGTTGCAAAGCCAAAGGGATGGACTACTTTGGTAGCCATTGCTAAACTCGTCCTCCAGTAATGTTGACATCCCCGTTCACAGTAAGGGAGGGTGTTTCCCTCTATCTGGGAGCCTGGTGCTGTCAGGAGGGTGTCCATGCAGGGGATGGGGACAGCCCAGAGCAAGGCTTCAGAGTGAGTGGGGAGGGTGTCTACACAGGGACAGTGACGGCGCAATGGAAAATTGGTTACACACAGAGGGGATTGGCCAGATAAGGAAATACACTGAAAATAATGGAAGGCAAGTTTCTTCCTCCCAGGGAGGTGTAGTCACCATGTGGTGTCTGATTGGAATGAGAGGCACTGATGTCAGTGCGGTGTTTCAATACTTATAGGTATAAAGGTAAGGTCAATATAAATGTGTCTACACACAGCATATGTGTTTGTGTGTGTGTGCATGTAGTTGTGTTTCTACCTACATGTATGCCCTGGCTTTCCCCCCTAGGAAGGCCAGCAGCCACGAGCACACCCAGCACCCAGACTTTGCCTTCTGAATGTCATTCTCCACTAACCGGAGCCAGGGCTCCTTGGAAAATGGCTTATTCCAGCCTGGCCCAGGCAAATACACGATGAGCATGGAATACCTTATTGTGCCAGAAAATATTTATGATGATGACATGTCAAAAGGATACAGGAGCCAGCTTGAAGGGGTTCCCACATTTGAACATCAACATAAATAATGACAATGAATTGTTATCCACTGAGTAGAATAAGAAGTCCTGAGGCTGTGTGGATGTAAATAGTGGTAAGGAAAGTTTTTCCTTATAGTCAATGTCAGCTAGGAAACGATGGGACGATGAGGTTTAGAATCACCATTTGGCAACCATCATAGCGATCATTAATTCATCCCAGAATCATAAACAGATGCTAAAACTAGTGGGTAAAATTTGATGAGAGATGGGGCATTTACATAATCTCAAAGTACCTCCCCACAACACGCCTGCTAATCCCCAGGGGAAAAGCAGAGCTCTGCGGAGGAGAAAGCTGGCCGGTACCACGTCAGTCAAGGGAATACAGTTAACGTCTTCAGTGACGGGACAATCCAAACTGTGCGCGGCTTCATAGGATGCAAGGAAAAGAACAGGGTCCCAGGACTGTCCACTCCCAGTGGTGGCTCTTGCTCTGCCTGCCCGCCCTCCCTCCCTGCAGAGGCCTCACCCCAACCTTGCTGCTCAGGGAAGAGCAGAGCCTGGAGCAGGGCAGAGGGCCAGGGTCCTCCTAGTGTCCCCTGTGAGGCTGGGACCCTTTCCTGCGGCTGGGGCTTGGCCAGCGCCTGACCAGTGCCGTTCTGCCCTAATAAAGGCCTGTCGGGGCCAGCTCCCTCCGCAAGTGTGTTCCAACAAACACACCGGAGAGCCTTCTGGGAACACGAGGGGCCGAAGGCAGGATCCTAGTGATATTTTCTCTTGCTGCCTCGGAGAAAAAATATTAAAAATCACTTCATTTTTGTACCAAGCTCTGAAACATGCACTTATTCTTCATTTATTTGAAAAATAGTTGTAGGTGCCTGCTAAATGCCCTCTGGGTACTCTAATCCTCATAATAAGCCTATGCAGTAGGTATTGTTGTCACCCCCATTTTTCAGATGAGGAAACTGAGGCATAGCAAGTTTAAGCAGCATACTCCTAACAGCCTGCCACCCTAAGGATGAAGGGCATTAAAATTTCTGTTCCTGGACACACATCTCCAGCCTCTCTGAACCACAACCACATGGTGAAGCCCCTTGGAAGGCCCCAAGTTCTATTAATAACTAGAGAACTCTTGAATTTTTACCAAAAGTTCCAGAGCAAGTTAACTACTAATGATAGCTCCCTCAGGAAAGGCACTCGGTGGGACTTGCTGGTTCCCCCAGAGTAGCTGCCCTTGAGCCAGAAGGTGCCAGGCTAGCCCATGAAAGGTGCCAGGCTAGCCCATGGAAGGTGACAGGCTAGCCCGTGGAAGATGCCAGGCTAGCCCGTGGAAGGTGCCAGGCTAGCCCATGGAAGATGCCAGGCTAGCCTGTGGAAGATGCCAGGCTAGCCCATGGAAGGTGCCAGGCTAGCCCGTGGAAGATGCCAGGCTAGCCCATGGAAGGTGCCAGGCTAGCCCATGGAAGATGCCAGGCTAGCCCATGGAAGGTGCCAGGCTAGCCCGTGGAAGATGCCAGGCTAGCCCGTGGAAAATGCCAGGCTAGCCCATGGAAGGTGCCAGGCTAGCCCGTGGAAGGTGCTGCCCACAAGCAGTTCAGGGACCATAAAGAACAGCACCAAGACCGGGCAGTTTGGGGAGCAGACCTAACTCAACGAGGGAAAGGTAACATGGGCTTAAGAAGGGGGCCTGTGCCAGACATGTCTATAAAAATCCTGCTCTCTGAGAGGGTGAATATGCCCATGGACTTTTTTTTTTTTTTTTTAAGTCTAGGCTCTTGAAATTTGACCATCTTTACAAATGGGAGAACTTGAGTCAGAACTGTGGAGTAAAAGCTGGAAAGCTTTTTACACAGATAAATTTAAGTTTGAATCCCAGCTCCGGCACTCGTTGGCTGTGAGATGTTGGGCGAGTTACTAACGTCAGGCCAGTCCCTCCACTGCGTGCTGTCAGCGACTCCTTCGCTCCCTTCTCTGGTCCGATGGTCACCACAGACACGCCCAGCACACAAGTGATTCAGTCACCTCGAGATTCAGTCTTTGTCCCTAAGAATACTGCAGCCTTAGAAAGACTCATTCCACACGCAACTATCACTTGGCACTACTGTCAGGCTCTTTGATTTCTTGTCTCCACTTTATGTAATAATGTTATTTTCTTTGTAAATCTGACCCTCCTAGCACTTTGAGGACCTACTGGCCGTGGCAGCAGCTTGCCGTGGGAATGGGCAGTAATGGGGGAAAATTGTGAAACGGTAATCAAACCAACTGAACGTGGTCTGCTTTTTATTATCGTGATGTGCCCGTGATTCTAAACAATGTCAGTGATAAAATATTACTCACTCCTGCCAGGCCGACTGCTCCCTTAACACCCGCCCCAGCCCCACACGCCCCTGCCTATTGGCCAGGTGGGGTTAATGACTTCCATGGAACGCTTTGAAACAAACCCAGAACTGAAGTATTAAATATTTAGTGGTGAGGGGCATTATATCTGCTACTGACTCTCATAGTCTGGAAAAATTGTGTGATGTAGGAATCCTTTGTGCTATTCTTTCAACTTTTCTGTAGGTCTGAAATTATGCTAATATAAAAAGTTGAAAAGAAAAACAAAAACACTAAGCCAAATACAGCAAATCACCCTGGACTAACAAGTTCCCGAGCCCTGGTACCAGTCACCTGTTAGGGGGATGAGCTTTTGTCTCAAACCTAACTTTGATCATAACTATGAGCATTTGTAAATGGAAAGACCCCAGAGGAGCTTCTATAGTGAGATCCATGTGGACTGTTAGCTGGGAAGGCTGGGTGGACGTTTTGGGGGCCTTTACATAGGTGCCAGGAGCACCCTGTGGGCACCCAGTAACAGCTGGGCCCAGTCCCAGGGTGGCATGAGGGACACACAGGCTCAGGACAAGAGAGACCCAGACTTTTTCTGGCCCCCTTACCATGTGACCTGACCATATCCTCTCTTTGGCCACAAGTGGAGGAGGTCAGGGCCCAGGGCCCAGGGCCCAGGCCAAGCCCCTGGAGGAGATGGCTGACTGCCTGTGCCCGGCACCCTGCCTAAAGCCTGTGGCTGTCTCTGGGATAGCTCAGAAACAGGACTCACGGCCCTGGTGGCAAGGGGCTGGACAGATGGTCCCGAGTGGCCCTCTCCATGGGAGGAAAGGCAGAGGTGACAATGCCTGGAGGTCTCCCCGGCTGCTGGTCCCTGCACTGCGGCAGGCACCTACAAGTCTGTGTTCTCCTTCCTTCCACTGGGGCTCAGCTCTCCTGCCCCAGGTTGCTGTGGACCTCGCCCTTCCAACCCTGCTAAGCACAGCTCCCACTCCGGTCCTGACTCCTGGTAGCTTTCCAGTGTCTTCCAGAGAATTCCAGTGATAGATCTGGCCACTGTTTCTTGAGCATGTCAACCCTATACAAGTGCTTGAACCCATATTATCTGGTTTAATCCTGGCAGCTTGGGAAATGGGGATTACCACGAGGCTCACTGAGCTGTAATCCCAGCCCCCAAGATGGGGACCCCACCACCTGAGGTGCTCAGACCTTCCTCCTCTCTCTCCTGATCATGGCGTGGCCCAGGCCCAGTGAGCAGAGCAGGTGGTGAGCTCTCTGAGCCAGGCAGGTGCCCACATGAGCATGGTGACTGTCCCCTGCATTGGACATTTGCTGTTTGCAGCTTTCTATGTTTGTCTGATGAAGCCCAATGGCAGTGAGCCCCGGGCTGTCCTCACTGCCCCGCCTGCCCAGTGCCTTGGCGTCCCCAAACTCATCGCATCCTCCTTGTGTCCTCTCTATAGGCAGTAAAGTGGGGTGAGGCCAAGGGGCTTCTGGGGGAACAAGGAGTGTATCAGGAGCTGCTTGTCAGCTGAGGCTGAGGAGGTTCCGGTTTAGGCCGGGCCTGGGCACCCCCTCTCTGTGGCTCTCAGGGAGTCAGCAGGGTGAGGAGGGGCTGTGGGGCTACTCGGGTGCCGTGAGCCCGGGACACCCAGGACCTGGGAGGTATCTCAGCGGCCCAGCAGTCCTCCCTCAGCGTATTTGCTGCTGTGCAGAATTGGGGCCTTGGCCCCCTGGTCTGAGCAGGTGTCTACCAGCCAAGCTCAGGAGGTGGATGTGTACACCCAGAAAACCTGGGGAAGCCACCTTAGAATGGAGCCAGAGGCAGCAGGATGTCATTGGGTTCTGATGGGACACTTTGCTGTGCTGGTCTTGAGCTCAAGCCCAGAGGCCAGGGTGACCATGGCCCTCTGGACAGTGCTGGGGTGAGGGGTATGGCTGTGATGGCCACTGGGCCTCTCCTTTTTGGGGTTACCCTTTAATCTGAGGTTCTTGATGGCTGTTTATGTGGCGTGGATTATGCAGCTGGCTGGCAGGAGCCATTCTGCCTCTGTAAGGCGGGGATGGGCTCTGAGCACCTCCGAAACGTCCACAGTGGGTTTAAGGAACTCAGTGTGGGCAGAGCGGTGTGTGTGTGTGTGTGCATGTGCGAGCACACCAGTGTGTGTGTGTTACAGAGAAGGGCAGTGGTCAGCAATGCTCATCACTTGCTAAGAGCAGTCTGTGGCACCACAGTGGGCTCTCTTTGCCTGTGACACTGCCCCTTGTCACTCACCTAACGTGGTAGCAGCTACACTTTGAAGGCTCTACCCAGGCTAGCTCATCGAGGGCTGAGTAGTTAACTTTTGGGACACCCCAGATTCCTTTTTCCCCAGGCCCTTGGGACCATGTACCCAAGCACGTCCCACAGCCTCCCCATGCCTGGCCTGTGTTTACATGTGGAGTTCCTGGGAAGGCTGGCCTGGGGGAGGCTCAAGGATCTAACTCTGCTCCCCCTCCAGCCCAGACAGTGACTCATGGGGAGGGGCAGGAATCCCAGGGAGGAGGGTGGCTCCTCCAGTTGCCATTAAATGGTGATGATCCCACCTGACATTTCTTGCATGCTGGCCCTGTGCCAGCCCCTGTGCTGAACCTTTATGCTAGGTATCTCACATCACCCTTAAAGGTTGTGGTGACAGTGGTTAGCCCGCCCATTCTACAGGAAGGGGAACTGAGGCAGAGTCCTGTAGCTCACAGTAGCCTCTCTGGGTCCTGGGGCTTTGTTGTGAACCCCTCCCTGTGCTCCTTAAAGTGTGATTCTGGGATACGGGAGTCTCTGAAGGGCACCTGTCAAGCATGACAATTTCTGGGCCGTGCCCAGACTAAGAGACTCGAGGCCTAGGAGCCAGCATTTCAGCTGGTACAATCCCTGTTTCTAGGGTCCTAGCAAGTTCCTGGTGAAATAACTGCCAGGTAAGGAGCTGAGGGTGGGATTGGGGGTAGGGAAGGCACCCCCTGCTGGGTTTGCTTGGGGACAGTCTAGGGGAGCAGGAGGCTGGAGCCAGGCACTCTTGGCTCTTCCCTGGGTTCCCTCCATCCGGGTCTATCCCCCCCTTGGTAGGGTGAGGGGGCAGAGCAGCATGTGAATGGCTATGGGGGAGGGTATTGGGGCTGAGTGAACATAGGGAGGAGAGGGGTACTGGGGGTAGCGGGGGGTGGGAAGTGGGGGGTCCGACACCAAGCTAGACTTAGGGGTGTTCTTTTTCAGAAGGAAGTGGGGACTCTGCGCAAGGGTTTCCAGCAGAGAAGTGATGTTGCTGGAGGTTCAGGAGGGAGAATGGAGGCTCCCTCAGCAGTCCGGGGAGGGGAGAGGGCCCGGACTCAGGGACTGGGGGAGACTGGAGCTAGGGGCGGCTGAGCCTGTGCAGACTGCCATCCTGGGCAGACGGGGAAGGGTGGCGCCCGGGGGATGAGCTCCCTTGGCGCTGGTTGACTTCGATGGCTGGTGGTTCGTCCTTGGAGGTATGTGAAGTGTGAAGCAGGAGGAAATGAGGGTCAGAGGGACACCGAGACAAGGGGTTATGCTAAAAGTCAGCACGCAGGAGGGCGGGTACAGCGTGCGCGCCCCGGGTCACTCGAGCTTCACCTCTCCGGCTCTGCGGCGCAGTTTTCTCATCTGTAAAATGGGTTGTTGTGAGGGTTTTGTGAGATAAAGGTGTTCGCGGCAGCGCCACATCAAACCACTGCCGTCGTCTGGCTGGGTGCGGGGGACCGAGGTGAGTGAGTCCGGGGTCCCAAGCCCCACGGGCTGCGGGGGCGGCGCTGCCTCCTGGAGGCGTTCCCGGCCCGCGACAGGCGGTGACGGGGCGGGCTGCGGGGCCGGCCGCCGTCAGTCTGTCAGTCGGCTGGCTCCTGGCACCGCGTCCGCTGGGCCGTGGGTCGGTGGGAGACGCCGCCTCGGGGACTCAGGGGCCACAGGCAGCATGGTGCGTGAGCACGAATCGGGCGTGGGCACGGGCACGGGCGCGGCGGGAAGAGGGCGCGGGCAGGAAGGTCCCAGGGCGGAGGGAGTCGGAGGGCCTGGTCGGGGCGCCCCCCGGGACCTCGCAGCTTCTCGGGCCACGTCGGTCCTTTTGCTCCCGCGCGGTGACTGTTGCTCGGAGTAGGGCGCCTCCCTGGAACCCGGGCCGGCTCCCCCGCGGGGCTCCGGGGCTGGGGGTGAGGGCAGGCAGGAGGAAAGTCAGGGGGAGCCTGATAGAGGGGAGGGAACCCCAGAACCGGCAGTGCCAAGGGCGTCAAATATTTAAACTTTGAACATTGTAGGTGTCAGAAAACAGAAGCAAGAACCAACTTTTGGATCAAGCGTGTCTAGTTTTTAGCTTTTTCACTCCCTCACCTGATCCCCACAGCAAGGGGGTGATAACCATTCCCTGCGGGGTGCCAGGCAGGCCCCGGGTGAATACCTATCATGGATTAAACTCCCTGGATCCCCCAGTAAGGAAACAGCCTTAGAGTGGTTACCCCACAAAGGTCACACAGTCTGGAATGGAGGAGGCTGGATTTGAATCCAGACAGTTGCTTCCAAAGCCTTTGCCCTTAAAAACCACTCCCATTTTACAGATGCCCAAACTGAGTGTCTCGCCTCACGTCCATATCTGGGAAGGGGAGGCCCCCAGGGGGAGACTGCTGATGGCAAAGCCCATGCTCCAGAGGACCCGTCATTTCTTCAAAGGTTTCAATAGGTCAAGAAATTTAAAATCCAGGTCCTACATTTGGTCATTTTTAAGATGTACATTTCTACATCTCTGAAATTGTAACGCACCTTACAATGGACGGCAGGGGATTTTTCGTTCTCAGTGGTACATAAAATAAGTCGTTTTAGGTTGGTGGCTCCTTTGGTTTGATGAGTTAGGACAGGCCCTGGATTCCCTGGATGACTACCTGGGCATCTCATCTTTCTGTTCCACAGACTCCTCGCTGCCTCAATTGCTCCGTCCTCCCCGGAGACCTGTCCTCTGGGGGTGCAAAGAGCCCCATGTCCTGCAATGTCAGTGTAGCCAGGGCGGGCTTCGACCTGGAAGACTTGAACCTGACTGACGAGGTGCTGAGACTCAAGTACCTGGGGCCCCAGCAGACCGAGCTGTTCCTGCCCATCTGTGCCACTTACCTGCTGATCTTCGTGGTGGGCACCGTGGGCAATGGGCTGACCTGCACAGTCATCCTGCGCCACAAGGCCATGCGCACGCCCACCAACTACTACCTCCTCAGCCTGGCGGTGTCGGACCTGCTGGTGCTGCTGGTGGGCCTGCCCCTGGAGCTCTACGAGATGTGGCACAACTACCCCTTCCTGCTGGGCACCGGAGGCTGCTACTTCCGCACACTGCTTTTCGAGACAGTCTGCCTGGCCTCGGTGCTCAACGTCACCGCCCTGAGTGTGGAGCGCTACATGGCCGTGGTGCACCCACTCCAGGCCAGGTCCATGGTGACACGGGCCCACGTGCGCCGGGTGCTCGCGGTGGTCTGGGGGCTAGCTGTGCTCTGCTCTCTGCCTAACACCAGCCTACACGGCATCCGGCAGCTGCACGTGCCCTGCCGGGGCAAGGTGCCCGACTCGGCTGTGTGCACGGTGGTCCGTCCCCGGGCCCTCTACAACCTGGTGGTGCAGACCACCGCGCTGCTCTTCTTCTGCCTGCCCATGGCCACCATCAGCGTGCTGTACCTGCTCATCGGGCTGCGGCTGCGGCGGGAGAGGCTGCTGCTGCTGAGGCAGGAGGCCAAGGGCAGGGGTGCTGCAGTGGCCAGGTCCAGCCACACTCACAGGCTCCAGCTGCCGGATAGGGGCCGGAGACAGGTGACCAAGATGCTGTGTAAGTGTCCCTGCCAGGAAGAGGGGCTGAGCCAGGCACTGGGTATGAGGTTGGGGCTCCCGGCCTGGGGGAAGGGGCTGAGTGTCTGAGTTAGGGAGGGTGAGTGTGTGGTTTGGAGGAACTCCCCTAGCCCGTGTGTGTGAGTGTGAGTGTATGTGTGTCCATGAATATGCCTGTGTACTCTTTAGATTACCCTGCTAGAAACTTATACCAAAGATACACATTAAAGGCTCATGGAAGGAGTAATTTGTGGGGTCCAGCAAAAAATGAAAATTCTGTGTCCTTGTTAAAAAATTGTTAAGACTGTCAAGACAGCAACAGCAGAGCATTAAACCAAGCCTGGGGCCCTTCTAAGCTGGGGCCCTGTGTAGATGCACAGGTTGCACACCCACGAAGCCAGCCCTGGCTCCTGGAACTAAAACACAGAAAGGGCAGGGCCATGTGGATGCATGTGGTTGGGCGCCAGGCTGATAGAAACAGGGATGTGGAGCCTCCAGGTCTCTCATCTTGGTTCCTGTACATGCCTCAGCAGCCTGTGAGCCATGGCCATTGGCACATGCTTCCCTGTCCTGAGGAACTGCCCACTTCCCTTAGTGCCTATTGAAAAGTCCAAGGGAAGAGTTCTGATTGGTGGGGCTTAGGTCATAGCTGAGCCCTGAGCCAGAGTGGTGGGTGGGATGCTAAGGTACAACACAGCGTCAATGGAACCACACAGTGGGACCTGGAGGGAGCAAAGTCCCCAAAAGAGGGCATGGAGATGCTAGAGGGGCAGGACGCCGAGTCTCCACTGTGCTATGTCTGCTGTTCTCTGGGAACCACAGGAGTGAGCGTTGGTCTAAATAGGCTCATCAGGAGGTGTGTTTGTGAGGGCTGTCACGCAGAGCACAGAAAAATCGGGCCAGAAGTGGACTGGGGCAGTCCAGGACTAGCCTGGCTGGGTTGCCTCCCAGCTCTGCACTGTGAGGTCTGCACTATGGACCAACTGCCCCCACCGCCCCACCTCGGGCTCCTGCCACCGCCCCCTTCCCCAGAACATGTGCAGAGTCTGCAGCAGGTGCTCAGCTGGGATGGCTGCCCCCTGGAAGGTGGGCTTTCTGCTTGCTGCGCTGGGACCGCTGGCCTTCTCTTCTCCCTCCTTCCCTCATGCTCAGTTTCCCAGGGCCTGCTGTGCACAAGGCCATGTGCTTGGGACGCTATAAGCAGCATCCTGTTTGAAACATGGGATTATGAGGAAAACCATGCTAGGGTTTGATGAGGAAGACACTGTCCTGGGAAAGCTAACGAGTCAGAGAAGCAAGAAATGCAAGAAACAAGAAACAAAAATCAAAGTCAGCCCAGTGACTAAGACCCAGGAAAGGGCAAGGGCTGGGTCCAACCAGTGCAGGAAAGAATTTGACAGAAACAGTGAAGGCTTGGCCAGCCTGTCCTACATTTTGCTTGGGGGGTGGGGTGGGGGTGGAGGGGAGATGTCAAGAAAAGTAGGAGAAATGAACTGCCTGGGGTGTTAAAAATTTTTTTTTGAAAAAAAAGTGTTAGTGCAGGGCGATATTCAGCTGGGCCTTGGGGAGCTGGGGAAGCCCAGGGCAGGCCCGTGCGTGTGCGTTGTGTGCCAGCATGTGTGGGTGTCGCTCTCTGGCCCCACAACCTTTCTGTCTGCTGCTCTCTGAGCACACACCCCATTCTCCTGCTTTGCTACCAGCAAGCATGGCCCCCAGTGGGCACCCAGAGAGGCCTTTGCCCCCGCCTGTCTCACCCACTAGTTCAGCAGCCACAGCCGAGCATTACCAATGCCAAATCCCAGGGTGAGAGAAGCTGATCGGACCAGCTGGGCTCAGGTGTACACACTTGGTCCATTCGGCCGTGGCTGGAGTGAGGGACATGACCCACTGCCCTGTCAGTGACAGTGGGGAGGGCAGCCTCTCTGGAAGGGGTGTGGCCAGAACAGGCAGATTTCCGGAAACTTCCAGCTGGGCGCTGGGTGTGGCTGGCCCGTGGGTTCGGAGAGAAGGTGAGACTGGCGACCAAACTGAAGCCCGGGAGGGCTGCTGAGAGGGCCTCTTCTCTGTCCCTGCAGTTGTGCTGGTCGTGGTGTTTGGCATCTGCTGGGCCCCATTCCATGCTGACCGCCTCATGTGGAGCTTCGTGTCCCACTGGACAGATGGCCTGCTCCTGGCCTTCCAGTACGTGCACGTCATCTCCGGCGTCTTCTTCTACATCAGCTCGGCCGCCAACCCTGTGCTCTACAGCCTCATGTCCAGCCGCTTCCGAGACACCTTCCAGGAAGCCCTGTGCCTGGGGCCACAGTGCCCCCGCCACAGACCCCACCACAGCTCCCACAGCCTCAGCAGGGTGACCACAGGCAGCACCCTGTGTGACTTGGGCTCCCCGGGCAGCAGGGCCCATGCCCTGGCTGAGAATGGTGACCCAGAGGGACAGGGAGAGACTGACCCCTCCTGAGTTGGAGCCTCAAAGCAGCTTCACCTGGAGGGGCCAGAGGACCACACGGAGTCTGAGGAGACACAGATGCCCCGAGGACATCCACAGGGATGTCCTCATGTCCTGTCCCCCTGCGCGTCCTGTCCCCAATTCAGCCTAGAATCTCTGACCAGCACCTCAGTGACTCCTGGCCCACCCATGTATTTGAGATTTAAGGGAAACAGCAAGAGAAAGGACCGGTCCCTGATTACCGAGGGCCCACATCGCGCCAGGCACCGTATCATGTGCTTTTGATCCCTGCAGACCCCCAGAGCCCAGTGCAAGCCCTTCCCCTACAGAAGCATCACAGTGAGCTGGGCTCAGCAGTCATCCTCTGGGAACTCCTCTGCCAATTTCTGAAACGTTTCCACAGGGCCCCAGCTTTCCTCTTGTTTCTTATGGAGTGCTTACAGGTTCTGGCAGGGGTGCCCAGGGATCCAGGGCACCTGGTTCCAATCTCAGCCCTGCTGCCACCACCTTGCATCCAGCAAATCTGCCCATCTTTCTAGGCCTTGGTTCCTTGCTTGCAAAATGAAAGGAGAGCTGACTTTCTACAGTGTCACACTTTGGCACTTTGTGGTTTTCTATGTGTGTGCATAAGTCACTGCTTGTGATGAAACCAACTGATACCCTCAGATTGACAGGGCAGAAATTATTCTCTGCATCCTTGTCACCCCAACCGCTACTTCCTCCCTGACTTCCACACAGCCCCCTGAACCTCGCCCGTTCTTTCCTTGTCCTAGAGCAGGCGGGTGGGGCAGGTGCGGCAGCACCCTCCCCTCGCTCATCTACACACAGGCTGGGGGCCCGGTGAGCAGATCATTGTACCTGACTGGCCAGAGGGTCTCTGGGGATAAGAGACACGGGTGGCCAAGGGCAAGGCCCTGTGGGGGCCTTGTGGGGACAGTTCTGCTGGGCTCAATGTGGTGAGAAAAGGGACAGGGACGAGTAACTCCTTGAAACTGAGTCCTATCCCGGATCCCTGTGGACCAAATCAGTGCTCAGTCAGGACTGAATCAATAGGTTCCCCTGCCAGGTGCTGGGGAGGGGAAGTGGGGAGATGTTTAGTGCATGCAGAGTTTCAGTTTTGCAAGATGAAAAAGTCCTGGAGATCTGTTGCACAGCAATGTGAATATACTTAGTAATACTGAACTGTATACTTAAATGGTTAAGATGGTAAATTTCATGTTACATGTATTTTATGATGCTTTTTTAAAAGAGGATTAGGTCTAAAGGAAAAGAAAAAAAATTAAAACCTCTGCTGAGGTAATCACTGTATACATTTTGGCATGTTTCCTTCTAATATTTTATATGGCTGTGCTCATGGTCCATACACAATTTTGTATCTGGCCTTGTTCCCAGCAAATGTTCTATCCAAGTTCAAGGTTGAGCTCAGTTTACTTGCTGGCTCCTCTCTGATGGCCTTGGCCAGCCCTGGGTGAGTCCCCTGGGCCTTGCACAAGCCACAGCGGGGTGAGTTCCCAGATGCTGGCCCTGGAAGGCCCTGATCCCTCCTGCTTACTGAGCCCAGAAGAGGCTGGCGAGGTCCCTGGCTGTCAGGAAAGAGGGGCCCTCCTGCCTGCAGAGCTGGCTGTTGGAGGAGCTCGAGACAAGTAGGCACCAAAGAGGGGGATCACGGGGCTTTGAGGCAGAGAGCAGTACAGGCTGGGGTGGGGCGTGGGGGGACCTCATGGAGGCCAGAGCATGAATCAGGGAGCTGAAGGGGAGGCTGGTTGCGGGAGGGAGGTTTCCTCAGTGGGTGGCCCTGGGCGTATCCTGACTGAATGTGCACAGTCTGAGCCCCAAGTGGGTCTTGGGAGGAGGGGGGACAGGAGAGGTTCTGCAGAGAAAGGGGCCCATGAAAAGAGGCTGTGCAGAGCTGTGAGTGCCTGGGGGCTGCCGCTGAGACGAGCTCCCAGGGAGCCCTGGGGTGGGGTAGGGGAAGCCACCAGGCCCCAAACTTCAGGCTGGACCCTGAAGTTGTTCCCAAAGACCAACTCTGAACTCCCGGAGGCCTCTCTTCAGCAACAGTAGGAGGTGACTCACTCATGCTCTGAGGTGCCTTGGGCAGCGTGTATTTACGAAGGGCCTGCTATGTGTGGGAGGTGCTGGGGAGACTGGGGAGGTGGGCGTGAACTGGAAGGGTGCTCCTTAGTGTGAACATGATGCATGTCTCAGAGTGTCTCCACGGCTTGTCAGCGGACAAGTCCCATTTGTCACAGGTCACCAGTTACCACAGAAAATGGCAACAGCAGCTCTGAGCTCAGCCCTTGAGAAAAAGGGATGGAAATGGAAAGTTAGCAGCAAGACCCAGCTGGGGCTCCCCATCGCTGCCTGTCAAGGACCTGGTGACAGTCCTGAAGCTGCATCCCCACCCCCCTGCCCTCTTAGGAGGTATCGTTTGCCTTCTGCACTGGAAGCCAGAGCTACTCACAGGCCAGGTACCAGTTCCTGATGGCTCCGGCAGTCTGGAGACCTTCCTTCACCTGGCTCTGGGCCCCTTGGTTGCATCCTCCCTCGCCCAGTGTCTCTGGAGTTTTTCCATTTCAGAAAGTGCAAACTCTTGCCCATGATGGCCTCGTTCCTGCTCTGTTACTCTGTTGCTCCCGTGACAGATTGATTCTTTAACCTCATCTGCACTTCTGCGTTCTAGATGGCTCTTTGTCCCAATCCATCAGCCTCCTCCGAGCTTCACCTCCCTTCTGATCCCAGCGTCCATCACATCCACCCCTCTCTGCCAGTATTCCCGAAGGCCAGGGTGAAGACACTGGAGTAATCCTCTCATCAGAAAGAGCCTTAATTTCTTTGGAAATTCAAAGTCCAAGATTAGTCTCATCAACAAACGAAGCTGCATCTGCCCGCCCTTCTGTCAAGTATCTGCTCAGGGAAGGTGGAGTGTGTAGCATTTCACATTCTCCGCACAGTCAGACGGTGTTTCCAAATCAATCCTGACATCTGGGAAACCACCTCATTTTTGTATACTTCTCAGGGTCTCCCTGCTTTCCCCACTCTTGTCATCTAATGGATCTATCAAGTTTTCTTTAGTCCAAGATTTCCTTGCAGAGACGGGTTGCCTTTTGGGGAGGGGGCACACCCTGGCATTTGAACTCCTTTCCCACTGTGGGGAATCCCTCACTATGTGACTTGGTGGGAGACCAAGCCCAGGTTCCCACTACAGAAGCTCCAGGAGTTCTGGATCCTTTCCACTGCTGCCGCCCACCGTGTGGCACATGACAAACCCAGCCAGCTGCAGGACCCAACATGGGACTTGTATCTGCACCAAGACACACAACAATAGGGACAGGTGTGTCCAGGGGCAGCCGCATCCTACCCATCCTTTCTTGCTTGGGTTCTGCCCTTTTTCTCAGCTAGGTTTTTTCCATCCTTCCTGTTGATATTCTGAGATACCTAGAGCTTTCAACAAATTTCTTTTCTGCTTAAGTTGGCCGGAGTCATTTGCAACCAAGAACCTTAACAGATCCATCTGTCCACTGGTTTGAAGGTTACACATTGTTCTACTAGTGGTTATCTCTAAGATGACCAGATAATATCACTGATTTTTTTTAAATCCCAAACTATAGTTTATAACACTTGATGATTATTTTCTCTTTGTCTCTTTCTCTGTTTCTAAAAGGCAGAAAAATTGAGGACAGATTTACGGAATGTGATCCTAGAAACAGCCTTACACATTTCTAACAGTCCGAACCTCTTCAGCACAAGAAAAGAACTTCAATGTGCTTCCGCTGACGAAGCCGCAGAGCAGAGCGGTGCTGAGCAAGGACTCCGGAGTCAGGCTGCCTGGGCTCAGCTGCTCACTAATTATCCTTACAAGTCAGAATGACCTGAGGCCAAAGTCAGACTGGACTGAGAGGTACTGACATTTCTAAAGAAAGAGTGTGCAATCCACCTGCACACAAATAAGAGACTCAGAGGCAAACAGTGACAGCAGCATCCTTCCAAACAGTGTCCACGTTTCTAAATCTACGAGGTTTAGTCTGAGGATGATGGTGACTCTCTAAGGCACTTGTGCAGCCTGTTTAAGGCAACAGCCCAACCTCACACTCTTCACGCCTCTGCACAGGGCAGGGCAGGAACAGAGGCCAAGGCCCAGGTCGGGGACAATGGGGATTCTGGGAAGGCTGAACCTGGCTAGGGAAGTGTGTCCTGGTTCAGAAGAGGTGGCCATGGGCTGCGATTAGACTGGAGGGCCTGAAAGCTGTAGCCACATTCCATGAAACATGTACAAGAGTTTCTGGGATCTTCGAATCTAAAATTCTAGCCCCTTCATTAGCTCTGAGCAATGCGGACATCATTCAGCTATCATCTATTGAGCACCAACCATGTGCCAGGCACCGTACAAGGCTGGGGTGGTGGTGGGGATGCAGATACACTCGGACTGTTAGTGGCATGTAAGTGCCCCGACAGCTAGAACTTGAGAACAGAAAAGAGGCACCTGTCTCAGAGGAGGGAAGATTTCCAGGAGGAGGCAATGCTGCTCAAGACTCATAAAGTCCCAGGAGAAGGGTCCGATTGGTCCGTGAGCTTTGGCCGGGGCAAGTGGAGCATCTTTAATGACAGTTCCACCGAAACTGAGTCCAGGGGAGCAGGGGGGAGACCCTAAAGGGAATGAGGGCTGTCAGGAGACAGAATGAACACTGGGCAGGCACACATGAAAGCAAAGCCCACCGTGGTCCACTTTCATTACTGCCATCCTCCAGGCTTCCTCGGCTGCCCCTCCTGGAACTTGGACTGAGAACCTTCCTCCAGTCCTCCTCCCTGTCTGTCTCGTCTCTGCTAGAGTGCTCAGAAAGGATTTCTTTTGTTTCCATTTTAGAAAATTTGAAACATATGAAAAGTACAAAAGACAAAAATAATTATGTCTATTCCCAGTACCCAAATGAACCTCTGTTAACATCTTGGTGATCTGATTCCTATGGTTTTCCCCTGAATTACCCACCTCCAATGTAATGAACAATAGATTGTTTCCAACCATTTGCTTTGCAAAACAACATTGCCAAAAACCATCCAGTGGAAGGTGGATGGTTATCATGGTTGGATGAAGCTGACAACACTCCAGCAGTTTGATCAATCTTACTTAACACCACTGAGAGTGGGACCACCAGATGTGAGGTGGTTGAGCGCCTCCTAGAGGGACGCAACAGAACTACATGGCACCAACAGGAAGTCTCCTTGTAAAGACATTGAAACTGAATCTAACCAAGCCTCCAGATTTAACTACCAGCTTACAAAAACACTGAGGATGAAGGAATATGCTAAAAACTGCACAAAAAGTGTCAGCCAAGTCAAGATTAAGGTCAATTTTGTAAGACAAATGACTCAGTTTCTTCAACAAATAACAGGCATTTTTATAAAGGAGATTCTCTATTAAAGATTTTAAACGATTTAAGACATATCAACAAAATGTAATATGTAGAGATTTCTGAATCCTAATTCAAACAAACCAACAATTAAAAGACATTTTTGAGACAGAAAATTGAACTCAGACTTGATACTAAATGCTATGAAGGTCTGTATCTTCTGGAGGTACATAATGAAGTATTTACAGGTGAAATGATATAATGCCTGGGATTCACGTTAAAAGAAAGGAGGAAAGGGAGGGGAGAGAGAAAATAAAGTGGGGCAGGGAATAGATGATGGATGAAAAAAGAATGGCAAAAATATTGGTGCTTTGAAGCTGAGTGATGGGCAAAGGAGATCATTATATATTCTTTCTACTTAATGTATGTTTGAAAATGTGCATGAGAAAAAAATTTTTTACGTTTGCAGTAAAGCTTCTCATGGTGGCACACTCTTGTAGTCCCAGCTACTTGACAGAGGCAGGAGCATCACTTGAGCTCAGGAGTTCCAGCCCAGTCTGGGCAACATAGCAAGACTCCGTTTCAAGAAAAAAAATTTTTTGCGATAAAGATTCACAAATATGTCTTTCTGTCAGTCTGACTGCTTCCCTAGGTTAGATACCTGTAAGTGGAATTCCTAAAGAATGAGAATTTTTACCTTTACTGGAAACTACCAAATTTCTCTCCAGGTGTTTGTCACAATTTGCCTTTTTACCAGTTTTCTCACAATCCCAAAACATTTGTTTTAATTTCTGTCAATCTGATGGGTAAAAATAATATCTTACTATTATTTGAAGTTGCATTTCTCTGATGGTTGTATTTGAGCATCTCTTCATATCTATATTTGCTACTTAAATTCCTTTTGGGCCAGGTACAGTGGCTCACGCCAGTAATCCCAGCACTTTGGGAGGCCAAGGCAAGAGGATCGCTTGAGACCAGGAGTTCAAGACCAGCCTGGGCAACATAGCAAGACACCATCTCTACAAAAAATAGAAAAATTAACTGGGTGTGGTGCCGTGCACCTGTAGTCTTAGTTACTTGGGAGGCTGAGCCAGGAGGATGGCTTCAGCCTGGGAGTTGGAGGTTATAGTGAGCTACAATCACACCACTGCACACCAGTCTGGGTGACAGAGGTAGACAGACACACACAAATTCTGAAAATTGCTTTTCATATCCTTCACCCATTTTCATTGTTTTTCTTCTCATTGATTTGCATATCTTTCATATTCTGATGGTAGATTTATGTTATATATGTTACAAATATTTCTTTCTGATTTGTTCCTTGTATTTTAAATTTGTTTAGAGAGACTCCTGCATCCACAAATTATAAATTGTGTGGTCAATCTACCACCATTTCATTTATAGCGGAGAAAATCTTTTTCCACACCCATCGAAAGAGTTCTGGCTGACACCCCTATAATGACAGACATCAACAAGAGAAAGGCCTAACAAATTTATTTAACTGAAGTTTTATGTGACATAAGATCCTTCAGAAATGAAGACCCAGTGACCTAGAGAAAACTGTATTTTTCTGCTAAGTTTAATGAAAGAAGTGGATAGTTGTGGAGAAATGTGAATGTTTCTGGGGAGAAAGGCAGCAGATCACAGTGACTTGGCTTCTGCAGTTTTTTCAATTGCCAAGGTGCCATATTTTGGCATATTTATGGATTTTGCTCCTTGTGTCTTAAGAATGACATTCATATCCTAAGTTCTCATTAGTGGTTTTTTTTTTTTGAGACAATGTCTCACTCTGTCACCCAGGCTGGATTGCAGTGGCAGGATCATAACTCGGTGTAGCCTCAAACTCCTGGGCTCCAGCAATCCTCCTATAGCATCCTCCCAACTAGCTGGGACTACAGGCATGAACCACCATATCTGGCTAAGTTTTTTTTCATTTTTTATAGAGGTGGGGTCTTGCTATGTTGCCTAGGCTGGTCTTGAACTCCTAGCCTCAAGCAATCCTCCTGCCCTGGCCATCTAGGGCTGGGATTACATAGGCCACCATGCTCAGCCTTGTTACTTATTTTAATAAGAATATTTAATTTTTATCATCAAATGTTTATTGTTAAATTTTCACAGATAACCTTTCTTAAGTTCCCTATCTAAAATGATAATGGTGTTTTTCTTCCTTTAGTCTGTTAGTTTGACATATTTCCTTACCTTGAAACCTTTCCTTACCTTGAAAACATATTTCCTTACCTTACCTGCATTTATTCAGGTATAAATCCTACTTGGTCAATTTTCTTTTACTATACTGATTCACTTCACTAATATTTTATTTGGACCTTACATCTGTTCATAAATAAAATGGGCTTTTGTTTTCTTTTCTTTGATTGTTCTTGATGAGTTTTCTTAAAACATTTGGGCTAGTCTTGTAGAGTAAGTTAGATCATCGGTCCCAAACCTTTTCGGCACTAGGGACCGGTTTCGTGGAAGAGAATTTTTCCATGGCTGATGGGGGTTGGTTTTGGGATGATTCCAGTGCATTACATTAGAGTGCACTTTATTTCTGTTATTATTACATTGTAATATATAATGAAATAATTATACAACTCGCCATAATGAAGAATCTGTGGGATCCCTGAGCTGTTTTCCTGCAACTAGATGGTCCCATGTAGGAGTGATGGGAGACAGTGACTTATCTGACAGGAAGCGCAGCGCAGGCAGTGATGTGCGCTATGGGGAGCCCCAGCAGTTGTAAATACATATGAAGCTTCTCTTGCTCCCTTGCACTCACCTCCTGCTGTGCGCCTGGTTCACAACAGGCCTCAGTACCAGTCTGTGGCCTGGGTGTTTGGGACTCGCAGAGTTAGATAAAAGTTTGGTGAGGTACGAAATCTAAAAAATGTAGGCAAATTTTTCTTTCTACTCTCCTTCCTTTACACTTTGGGTATTTCTGAAGATAGATCAGGCCAGGACTCCTTAGAAATACCCCTCCCTACGCCCCAAACATACACATTTTTCAAGTTCCCATGTGGGGCTAACTTCTAGGATTTCTAGCCTACTACTGGGCCTCCTGGTGCTAAAGGTCATGGGTCCTTGTGAAAGCAAATGTTTATGATGATCTAGCTCAAAGCAGGAGACGATATTAAGTGATTGAGAATGCAAATCAATGGACTTGGACCCTTAACCTGTGATTTTCAATTTGCTTAAACGTAAAATGAAACTTAATAACATCTAAGTCACAAGTTTGAGAAGTCCATGATAAAATGTCTGAAAAAGCAACCAGTATGCTGTGTGACACAAAATATGCATTAATATATTTTAGCCATAACCATTATTATTTAATACTATCATTAACTGCTTTGATGGCCGCCTCAAACGCAGGTCACCAGCGAGGGGAGGCGCCAGGGGTCCAGAGCCTGACCCTCAAGTCCCACGCCCCGGGTTCTAGACCACGTTCTACTTCGTGTAACGCTCAGGGGGTCGACTCCCTGCGTCCTTCCTGCAGAAAATGACAAAGATACTAACACATTCCCCGCTGAGCGGTAGGGGGCCTAACCGAGCTAACAGACCTAAGGGCTTAGAAGCCACGCTGGCACTCGGGCCCTTAACGAATGGCTGTTTTTATGACCGCTGTTTACTTTCCTACAGCCCCACTGGCAAGAGAGCTTCAGGACACGTGACCGCCCACCAGCTCCCCGAACTTCGCCAAGCCCGCACCTGCTCCCCAGGAAAGCTAACGAGACCACCTGGGACCCGGATGTCTCGCGCGACCTCCCGCGACAGACTAACATGTCCGCCACGCGCGCAGGCGCAGCACGTGCTGCCCGGCTCTTGACCCCGCCCCCCGGCTCGCGAGGCGCCCGCTCCTCCCTGGGTCGCGGCTGGGGATTGGTACAGGGGGGGCGCGAGCTCTGGTTGGTCGAGACGGAGTCACGAGGGCGCCTTCGCCTTAATGGCCGTTTCCCTTCCGGGCATCGGGTCTTCGGGAATAACCGGGAGGGGGCGCTCGGCCTGTGCGCGCTGGCCGCGGGACCCGGCTCTTGTCCTGTCCGCGTTCCTCGCGCGTGGTGGCCCGCAGGGGCGCGCCCCCCGGACCCTTGCCGGGCTGTAGGAGCGGGGCCCTGCGCCACCGACAACCTTACGAGAGGAGAGCTCGTTAGGGACGGGCTGTGCGGGTTAACTTGGGGAGCGGTGGTGATAGATTCTGGCTTGGGACTTAAATTCTGTTGGGGTTGTGATGGAAGCAGCTCCAGTTCACACCGAGTTCTCTGGCTGGAGAGGTACAGGCTCTTGAATCGTAGGTACTGTTTTTGTCCCCGTGTGGGGGCTTTCTTTTGGCCCTGTGTACTTCCATTCGAGTAGTCTGTAGCAGAATTAAGTTTTTTAAAAGTCAAAGATATTTGAAAACACATGAGGAAAGGAGCAGAATGAGAGGAGAAGGGAGGAATTCCGCCTTTACTTTCTTGAGTTTCTAGATTGTGGCAAAAGAGGAGGCGTGGGAGACATGGTTTAGAGCATACGCCAGAATTTACCTTGTTTTTGTATTTATTTTCATCTTCACTGGTGTGAGTGAAAGATTCCAAGTGAAATAAAAAGTTAGGATGAGGCTTAACCCTTTTTTTGCAGATGCAGACTTACTGTTGCAAATACTAGAGACAAAACGTGCATGGCATAGAATGTGGAAGGCCCTGTGATATGCCTAATAATCTTGTCCATTTTAAGCAGGGAAAAAAATCAAGGTGCACTGAAGAAAATGAGTCTTTCCCCAGAGGAGATAGAAGATGGGGAAGACGAGATGACAGAAGATAAGGACAATGGCAGTAGAGATGAGGTAATTACATGTACAGTGTTGAGCAGAATAACTTTTATTAACGTCAGCAATCAAAATCTAGAGTAAAGCAGTTAAACTGCATTGTTTAATCTCAAGAGCGGTATTGTCAACACTTTCCAGGTAGTTTTGCACGTCCACCCTAAACTTGATACCAAAATCTGACAAGGTCATTTTGAGAAAAGGAAATTACAGACCACTCTTTCTCGTGAGTATAGATACAAAAATTCCAAACAAAATTTTAGCAAATGGAATATTGTTATGTAAAAAGAGTAATACATCATAATGCCTTGTGACCAAGTGCAGCTTATTTGGGGACTGCAAAGGTGTTTTGTTTGAAAAGTGATATTGGTTGTCTAGAAATACTGATTTAAAAGAAAGTCTCGATTCTTAAGGTTGATTCATTAAAATCCATTACTTTGAGTACCTGTCAAATATGTTTCCATATGTATTCTTTTGACAACTATTTAAGTTCCTGCTATGTTCCACTTCCACCTGGAAGCCTGTGCATTGGTATTTGAATATAGATAGGCTTAAGGTGAGTTCTGAAAAAATTGAAGTGGATGAGAGGGTACACAGCTAATGAATATTGAGTACTTCGTACGTGCAGCTACTGTGCCAGGGCTTTATGCGTTTGTCTCATTTCATCCTCACAGCTTCCATGCTAAGTACGCATCATTAGCTCCATGTTATAGACGGGAAAGCAGATTTAGCCATTAAATAACTTGCTCATGGTTTCATAACTGATAAGTCACAGAACCAGGATTATACATAGGTCTGCTGACTGCACAGCCCCTACTCCTCTTCCCCCAAGCAACTTGTTCTGAAAGTCAGATGCATTTATTTATTGTCCATTTTGAGCAGCTAGTTGTGTAATAGAAACTTTCTTTAACACTATTCAGTCTAGTAGTTGTTTTAATTAATCGAATGTAAAAGTTTTAGCTTCACTTTTCACACAAAAAAGGTTAACTGTGTGAGATGATGGGTATGTTAAGTTTGGGTCAAGTTATGCTTGACTATAGTAACCATTCACTATGTATATCAAAACATCATGTGCACCTTAAATATATACAACTTTTAAAAAATAAAAGTGAGGAATCATAAAAATTATATATACCTTTTGATTTTAATTTAAAACAATTTAAATATGTATTCACTTGCTGATCTTTTGATGTGATACCAAGGCCTTGTCTTTGGCTTTGGGTTCACATTGGAGTAGCTTAATCTTCCTTGCATAAAGCACACCTATAATGCATTTTCTGCAATTTATAGTTTCTTTAAAGCAAAGCAAAACTTTACCCTATTAAAGCAATATGAATATAGAGTCCTACAGTATTATAATTTTTCCATATATACGTATACACACACACACACACACATACATACACACACACACATATATATATATTTGGGAATGGAGTCTTGACATGTTTCCCAGGCTGGTCTTGAACTCCTGGATTCAAGTAATCCTCCCACCTTAGCCTTCTGAGTAGCTGGGACTCTAGGCCCATCTAATTTTTCCATTCTTTTATGGTTGCTCATCCATACTAATTTGACTGCAGTTTTTTAAGCTTTATCAGGTACTTCCAAAGCATCCAATTGTGTTTTCATAGATTCAATAGCTTACATTTTGCATTATTTTTATTGGTTGATAGGATGTTTATTTAATTGTGCAACTGAAACTCCAAATACAGCAGTGATATACAGGTTTGATTCTTATTGAAGATACAGTTCAGCTCAGGGGAAGAGAAATGCTCAGGTTACTAGGAGTACCACAAAGTGGCCCAGCAGCCACTGATGTTTGGCATCTCATGAGCATCAAACTAGTAAATTGTATTTGGAATTGAGATGTCATTGAATCTAGCCAGTGGCTTAACTTGACATAATTAAGAGAGCATTTACTGTACTGGATGAGCAGACTTAATCCAAAATGGTTGGGGCCAGAAGTGTTTCAGCTTTTGGATTTTTGAGGGGGTTGGAATATTTGCATACCCTTAATGAGATATCTTGGAGATAGGATCCAAGTCTAAACATGAAATTCATTTATGTTTCACATACACCTTATACACATAGCCTGAAGATAACTTTATTTTTTGTTGGGGATGGTAAATAAACTGTGTTGTCCACTTGCGTTTTTATTCCAGCTTGTCACATGAGGTCAGGTGTAGGATTTTCCACTTTTGGTGTCATATTAACACTTTAAAAATTTTGGATTTTGAAGCATTTTGGATTTTCAGATTAGGGATGCTCAACCTATACTATGATGTCAGTAATACACCGCATTAGTTTTCTGTACCAATCAGAGCCAAGAAATTCTTGGTGAATGCAGCTCTTGTTTTGGAACCCAAATTGTGTTAGCCTGGAGGAAAACAGGAGTAATCACAGTATATTTTCCTTAAGCTGATATGCATGTGATATGGTTTGGGACTGTTCACAATGGTAACTTGGTTATTCCTCTTTAAAATGTGGTGCCTAAAGTGGTTTGCTCTGATTGGGACAGCATATAGTAGTACTATCACAGTTGGATTAACTTTTAGGGTAACCATATCTTTTTTTTGAGGCAGACTCTGGCTCTGTGGCCTGGGTTAGAGTCCTGTGGTGTTATCATAGCTCCTTCAATCACGGGCCCACCCCTGTGGCCAGGTCGTGTAGCAGTCATGGAATGTCAGTGTGCTTCTGGGCCACCTGCCCACCTGGTTGGGGGCAGGGGTGTCCCGGGCAATAGGAGTCCCACCAGCCAGCACCATAATTTGAGGGGCTTCGTGCAAAATGAAAATGCAGGGCTCTGGTTAGTTGAACAGTTACTAAGACCTCAAGATGGTGCTGGGATGGGACCCACGGTGGGTCGCGTCTGTAATCTGAGCACTCTGGGAGACCGAGGTGGGAGGATCGCTTGAGCTCTGCAGTTCAAGACCAGCCTCAGCAAAAGCGAAACCCTCTCTGCTAACTGAAAATAGAAAAATCATCAAGGTGTGGTGGTGCACGCCTGTAGTCCCAGCTACTGAGGCGGCAGAGGCAAGAGGATCGCTTGAGCCCAGGAGTTGGAGATTGCAGTGAACTATCATGACACCACTGCACTTTACCCGGGCAACAGAGTGAGAGTCTGTCTCAAAAAAAAAAAAAACAAAAAGGAAATAGAACCCCTTCATATCTTAAAAAAAACTAAGACCTTGAGATGGGGACGGCAGAACATTAAACCAAGCCCAGAGCCCTTCTAGGTGCAGGTCACATGCCCATGAAGCCCGCCCTGCTGCCATCTGAAAGTGGGACACCCAGGAAAGTGGTTGGGTGGCAGGGCCGGCAGGAGAGGCCGGTTCCTTCACTTGATGCACCTCCCAGGCTGCACCAGACCCCCGCTGCCACCTGCTGGCCAACTGGGGCTGCTGCCCCTCCCTTAGGAGAGAAGGGCCTTAGGAAGAGTGGGGAAGCAGCTTGGAGGTCACCAGGCCCTTCCCTTCACAGAAAATGGCCAGGTGGCAGGGATGGATTCTGCCCAAGGTCACACCAGCCACAGCACCCTGCTGATGGTGGCAGCACTTACCTGTTGTGCTTGAACCACTCTGTGCTTTATAGCCCACAATGTAGAGGTGATGGCCGCCCACTGCTGACAAGGAAATGAATGAAGAATTTTGGTTTTCTGGCTGCAGTGGCTATCGGGTGGCCTCCCATGACCCTTCTCTGCTCTCCAGGTCCTCCCTGATCATTCTCTGGCTTCCTGTCTACCTCCCACCCCGGGGCCTGTGGGCGGGGCAGGTGGCTCAGGAGCACACTGACATTCCATGACTGCTACATGACCTGGCCACAGGGGTGTGCCCGTGATCCAAGGACAGTGGAGGGGCCGGGCGCGGTGGCTCACGCCTGTAATCCTAGCACTCTGGGAGGCCGAGGCGGGTGGATTGCTCAAGGTCAGGAGTTCAAAACCAGCCTGAGCAAGAGCGAGACCCCCGTCTCTACTAATAATAGAAAGAAATTAATTGGCCAACTAAAGATATACATAGAAAAAATTAGCCGGGCATGGTGGCGCATGCCTGTAGTCTCAGCTACTTGGGAGGCTGAGGCAGAAGGATTGCTTGAGCCCAGGAGTTTGAGGTTGCTGTGAGCTAAGCTGACGCCACGGCACTCACTGTAGCCCGGGCAACATAGTGAGAGTCTGTGTCAAAAAAAAAAAAAAGGACAGTGGAGGGGACCCCTCTGTGGTTGGGGGCTTCTGGGAAAGATGTTTTCTAGCTCCCTCTGGACTCTAAGATATGTAGACATGAGATTTATTGCTTGAACCACAGCAAGAGGCATTTCACTGCCATGACAAAAGCTGGCCTGAGACGAAGCTGACGTGGAGCAGTAGGAAAATTCAGGAAGGTGGCTCCAGGATGGCATCTGGGAGCTGCTGGATCCAGCCAGGCCTGAAGGGCTGGACTTTGCAGGGCTGTGAGCTGTGGAAGCCCCTTGACTATTTAAGTCATTCTAAAGTGAAATGGAATATGGAGGTGGATTTAACAGATGAGCAATGGCAGGAGGTGTTTCCAGACGAATAGCACTGACTCCCAAGACAGAGGATCCGAAGGGGGTTCTTTATTCCTAAATGCCCTGTCTGTCCTGGACAGTAGCCGCAACCCCAGTCTCACCCTCCAATCCAGCCTCTATGAAGCATCTATCTTCGCAAAATATGAGATAGGATCATGTCATTCTCTGGCCTGCACCTGTTCGGCGGCCCCCACTGTGCTTCAGATACAATGCCAAAGTCCCTCAACCCCCTAGCTGTCTCTCTGGCCCCATTTGTCACCTCTTACTCTCCCCTCGATGAGATTGATCAATAGTCTTCAAGCCCCTCAGTCATCCCTCAGTGCTTGAGGGCACCAGCCCTCTCTCCAGGGCCTTTGCACGTGCTGTTCTGCCTGCCGAGGGCACTCCCTCTCCCCCACCTGGCTGACAGACCCACAACCCTCCTGGGCCCACTCTGAATGGCATTTCCTGAACAAGTCTCTGCTTAATTCTCAAGTTCACTCCAGAAATGCTTCCTGAGCTCCTACCCTGTGGCAGGCACCAGGCTAGGCCCCAGCACTGCATGGGAACTCTGGAGATACTGGTGATCTACGCTCACGTCCTTAGAGGAAGGGAAATGAGACCTGGCCCTGGAAGTGTGGCTGGGTGAATCAGAAGATTTAAAAGAAAGCCATTGAGGCTGGGGAGCAGAGAGTCAGGGCAGAGCTGGGAGGGGAGCAAATTGTCCTGGCAGGGCGGAGGTGGTGAGAACGGTGAGGATTCTGGATGCACTGTGAATTTAGAGTCAACTGGCAGTCCATGTTTGCTAAGCTACCTTCTGATTCAGCTTCCGCTGGAGGTCTGCAAATAATCTAGTCACGGTCTGGTGAGAGCTATATTTCTCCTTGAAGGTTAATATATTTTTAATATAGAATTTTTATTACAATGTCATTCACATACCATAATATTCACCCTTTTAAAGGGCAAAATTTAGCATTTTTTTTGTATATTCACAAAGTTGTACAACCATCACAACTAAGTCTAGAACATTTTCGACACCTCAGCAAAATACCCCATACCCATTAACAGTCACTCCCCATTGCCTGCTTCCTCCAGACCCTGGAAACTACTAATCTGCCCTGTATCTCTATGGATTTGCTGGTTCTGAATATTTCATATAAATGGAATCATAAAATATGAGGTATTTGCATCTGGCTTCTTTCATTTAGCATGTTTTCAAAGTTCACCCATGTTGCAGCATAGATCAGTACTTTTTATTGCTACATAATATTCCATTGTAATATACCACATTTTGTTTATCCATTCATCAGATGATAGACGTTTGAGTTGTTTTACTTTTTGTCCATTATAAATAGTGCTGCTATGAACATTTGTGAACAAGTTTTTGTATGAACATGTGCTTTCACTTCTCTTGGCTACATTCCTAGGAGTAGGTTTGCTGGATTATAAGGTAACTGTGTTTAACCATTTGAGGCACTGCCAGACTGTTTCAAACCAAGGCAGCTGCACCATTTTGCATTCCCACCAGCAGTGTACAGGAGTTCCAATTTTTGTACATCCTCATCAATACTTGCTATTTTCTGACTTTTTGAAATTTTATCCATCATAATGGGTGTGAAGATGTAGCTTATTGTGGTTTTGATTTGTGTTTCCTGATGGCTAATGATGTTGAGCATCTTTTCTTGTGCTTATTCACTATCTGTATGTCTTCTTTGGAGAAATGCCTAATCAAATCCTTTGCCCATTTTTTTTTTTTTTGGTCATTAAGGTGTAGGAGTTCTTTATATATTCCAGATATTAACTCCTTATCAGATATATGATTTGCAAACATTTTTCTCCCAGTCTGTAGGAGTGAGATTATCTTTTCACTTTCTTTTTATTTTATTTTATTTTATTTTTTTTAGTTGGCCAATTAATTTCTTTCTATTTTTAGTAGAGATGGGGTCTTGCCCTTGCTCAGGCTGGTTTCGAACTCTTGACCTTGAGCAATCCTTCTGCCTCAGCCTCCCAGAGTGCTAGGATTACAGGAATCTTTTCACTTTCTTGATAGTGTCCTTTGCAACAAAAAAGTGTTTTATTTTGATTTAGTCCATTGTACCTTTTATTTTCTTTTGTTGCCTGTGCTTTTGGTGTTATATTTAGGAAACTATTGCCTAAATACAAGGTCAGGAAGATTTATGCCTGTTTTCTTCTAAGAGTTATATAGTTTTAACTCTCACATCTAGGTTGTTGATCGAGTTTGAGTTAATTTTTGTATATGGTGTGAGATAGGGGTTCAATTTTATTCTCTTACATGTGGATACCAGTTGTCCCAGCATCATGTGTTGAAGAGAATGTTCTTTCCCCATTGAATTGTTCTGGCAAGTTTGTCAAAATCAATTGATCATAAATGTATAGATTTATTTTTGGACATTCAATTCTATTCCATTTATATGTCTCTCCATATATCATTTTGCCAGTACTACACTGTCTTGATTACTATAGCTCTGTAGTAAGTTTTGAAATCATAAAGTGTGTTCTCAGCCAGGCGCAGTGGCTCACCCCTGTAATCCTAGCACTCTGGGAGGCCGAGGTGGGAGGATTGCTTTAGGTCAGGAGTTTGAGACCAGCCTGGCAAGAGTGAGACCCCCATCTCTACTAAAAATAGAAAAATTAGCTGGGCATCATGGCACGTGCCTGTAGTCTCAGCTACTCGGGAGGCTGAGGCAGGAGGATTGCTTGAAACTGGGAGTTTGAGGCTCAGTGAGCTATGATGACACCACTGCACTCTAGCCTGGGGCGACAGAGCAAGACTGTATCAAAAAGAAAATGTGTTCTCCAACTTTATTCTTTTTTAAGATTGTTTTGGCTATTCAGGGTCTCTTGAATTCTTATATAAATTTTAAGATCAGCTTATCAATTTCCACCAAAATGGGCAGCTGCAATTTCAATAGTGATTACACAGAATCAATTTGGACAGTATTGTCATCTTAACAAAATTAAATCTTCAGGCCAGGCATGGTAGCTCACACCCATAATCTTAGCACTCTGGAAGGCCGAGGTAGGAGGATAGCTCGAGCTCAGGAGTTCAAGACCAGCCTGGGCAAGAGCGAGAACTCCATCTCTAAAATAAAAAATAAAAACACATTAAAAATAAATCAACAAATCATAAAAAAATTAAATCTTCTGACCCATGAATATAGGATATATTCCCACTTATTAGGTATTTTTTTTCTGTTCTCCCCACCTCTTGCCTAATCTTATTAGGTCTTTAATTTCTTTCTGTATTGTTTTGTAGTTTTCAGTGTTTAAGTCTTACACTTCTTTTGTTAAACTTATCTCTAAGAGGCCAGATGTGGTGGCACATGCCTGTAGCCCCAGCTACTCAGAGGCTGAGGCCCAGGTGGGGGACAGGGGCAAAACCAGATGTGGTGGCGTGTTCCTTTAATATTAGCTACTTGGGAGGCTGAGGTGGAGATGATTTGAGTCCAGGAGTTTGAGACCAGCCGGGCAACATAGCCAGACCTCATCTCTAAAAAAAAAATAGAATGAAAAGAAATTTTTAAACAGGGTCTCACTATGCTGCCCAGGCTGGAATGCAGTGGGATCATAGCACACTATAGTCTCCAGCTCCTGGGCTCAAGTGATCTTCCGGCCTCAGCCTCAGGGTCTCAAAAAGATATTTGTATACTCATGTTCGTGGCAGCATTATTCACAATAGCCAAAAGGTGGAAGTAACTTAAATTTCCATCAATGAATGAATGATAAACACAGTGGAAGTTATGCAGCCTTAAAAAGAAGGGAAATCTGACACATGCTACAACATGGATGAGCCTTGAAGACACTATGCTAAGTGAAATAAGCCAGTCACAAAAAAGACCAATACTGTATTATTTCACTTGTAGGAGCTATCTAGAGTAGTCAGACTCATAGAAACAGAAAGTAAAATAGTGGTTGCCAAGGACTGGGAGATGGGGAGGTGTTGTTGGGTGGGTGCAGAGTTTACAAGATGAAAAAGTTCTGGAGACTGGTTACACAGCTGTGTTAATATACTTAACACTACGGAGCTGTGCACTTAAAAATGGTTAGGTTGATACATTTTATGTGTATTTTTTTTTTTTTTTTTGAGACAGAGTCTCGCTCTGTTGCCCGGGCTAGAGTGAGTGCTGTGGCGTCAGCCTAGCTCACAGCAACCTCAAACTCCTGGGCTCAAGCAATCCTTCTGCCTCAGCCTCCCGAGTAGCTGGGACTAAAGG